>PVIA01002460.1:0-208698 GCA_004024845.1 Tonatia bakeri | reverse complement strand
CCTGCTCCATTCATTGTCTTTGCCCCACCATGGCATTCCCTTCACATCCCAGTTTGTTATGGCCAAGACTATCTACATTTCTTTATATTACTCTAGCCACAATGAAAATCAAAGTAAGTCAAAAGTATAGTTCGCTATATAAAACTTTTGAAAGTTAACTGATGCTCTGAGGTTTAATATAGTATTAAGAAAAGTTGAATTTCATTGAAAGATTTCTGTCTTCCTAATTTTCTTTCTATTTTGTGTTCTTTGAATTCACTTTGAAGGATGAATTTTATGTATATGTTTTTATATTAAGCCTCCACAAATCTTTTATTTTTAAATTTAAGTGTTACAGCTTAGCATTAATTTGAATAAGATCCAAGAAAAATTATTTAGTATAGGTTTAGGAACACTATGAAAACATGCCATTATCCTTGTGATGTCAAAACAAAAGTCAGTCACTTTGTTTTCTTTGACAAGGTCACTAGACTGGTAGGGCTGAGGTGCATGGCAGACATAATGGACGGAAACGTCAGCAAGGCGTTAGATAAAGCCTCTCGTGCGGTGAATGCGGAAGGATGAAGATGATGAGTAGATGAGGTTGAACAGCAGAACAAAAAGGTGCTGATGGATGAATTAACATGACCGGGAGGAAAGAACACTGTCCCAGGCAGTACTTTTATAGCTGACTTAAATGAAGATATAGAAAGCGCACTTTAAATATGAAGTCACATCTCTGTTAGTCTCTGCTCCTGTGGTTCATTCGCTTCACTTAAATAGAGAGGGTTTCCTCTTACTTACTTTTGCCGGTCATCACACCCAATCTGCAGAGATCTTTTTGACTCCTGACATAAACCCCCACCTTCAATGATGGTATCAGACTTGTCAGTAAAATTGTTTAAGATAACACAGCTCATGTCTATGCCTTTGATCTTCTATCTCTCTACAGAACTTTAGTAAGCCTGTAACAGGTCAGTACTGAATTGCTATGTTTATTGATTTTTGTTGGGCAGCTGTATTTACAACATGAGATTATAATAATCCTGAAAGAAAGATAGGGTTTTACCTTATTTTTCTTTTAAATTCTCTTACTCATTCCCCTGGACTGAGTCCAGGTCATAAAATATTTTTCAATGAAAAAATGCAAAGTATTTATATTTACTTACATTTTTTAATCTATTAATCTTTTGGCTCTCTTATCTAAACTGCCACCTAATTTTCTTTGCTGTTCTTGGAATGTTGAGATTCTTCAATGATTTCAAAAGTTTGGCTTTGCTTCCTCTATGTTCTCACAGTGCTTTGCACATGCCTTGAATATAGTACTCTTAACACTGTGTCTGTTATCCATGAACTCACGGACTCACATTTTAGCAAGTCAGATACACACAATATAAGTCACATGTAATGCAATAACATTCTAGAAAATTCATCTTCTCAATGTTCTATGAGTGCATAAGTAAAGATTCAGCTCATTTTGCCAGGATGCTGTCATCAGAGGTCCCATTTAAAAAAAGAAGCACTCACACAACTGTGAGTTTTGAAGGATAAATAAAAGTTCTGTGGCAAAATAAGCCTGGTTGGAAGGGGAGGGGAAATGGATGGTGAAGTAGAGGATGAGGAGACATAGGTAGAGATAAAGTCAAGCAAAAATCCGTGAGAGTAGACATGAATGTGTGAAGATTATTGACTATATGAACTCCAAATAGCTCGGTGGGATGGAGCATAGGATACCTGGTAAGGATGGTTGAAAAGGAGACCAAAGATAGGCCAGGAAGAAATGGGTCCTGGAAGGTCGTGCTGCTTACAGGGTATACGGTGGCCCAAGGGGAAAAGAATCATTCTCTGGCAAACGTGATGGGAAAGAAGCTAGGATGAATTGTACTCTGGTAACAATGGAAAGAAGGAAATAGTTTCAGTCCAACTAAATGTCTGGCCTTGCCTATTCCCTTTGAAGCTTAATTACAACTGTAAGAGGAAGCCTCTTAAATGTTTGTGAACCCACTCTACAATACGAGGGAAAAGTTGGCAAAAGTCTTTTAAAATCACAAGGGAGAACTGTTGTCCAGGTCAGGTGATGTAGTTCAAACAAATCATTATTTGGGGAAAGGCTCTGCAAGAATTTTTATTTCTGAGCTCAACCACATTATTTCTGCTATGAAAATTCTCTCCCATGCCTATTCATTCTAGTCCAGTCAAGCTACCCCAGGGCAAAAATAACTGGGAGTGGCTCTCCATTGCTTAACAAAGCTTAGCCAATAAAATTAAAGAGCTTTAGCTTGGGATTCAAGGTTTTTCTGTGGTCTGGCAGACCTCTGTCTCAATTTCATCTCCCAGTTTCCTTTCCCAACATTTGAGGCTCAACCCACTAGAATCCTGAGTAATCTGCATTTTTCTCTTTGTGTACTTTTGCCTATTAATATTTTTTCTGTATCAAACACATGTTGCTACCTCTGTCCATGAGAGTCTGACTCAATTTCCTGGCCAAGTGAAATAAAGCCAATTCTAAATGATTTTCCATAGTCACCCAAGAAGAAATCAATCAATTTCTCTCTTTCAATTTATAATAAATTTGATTTATAATGCAGTATTAACAAGTGGAGCTGAATTGGTGTCTGGAAGTTATGTTTGGCAATAACAAAACTCTAAACATATAACATTGGCTCTGGGACTGGGTGGTTGGCAGAAGCTACAAGGGCCTTGAGGAAACGATGAGCAGAAGCCTGAAAAGCCCCCGAAGGCTGTTGGACATGGTTTAAACACAAATGAGAAAAACATCCCAGAAACCTGGGGGAAAGGAGACATATCTTATTTAACAATGAAAAGTTGAACAAAACTAAGGTCTGGACTAACATAGAATCTGGGAAAAATATCTAATGAACTGATAGATCTTGTAAGGAGATTTCCAGGTTAGATGTTGGAAATATCAACTGATTTCATCATAAGGTGCAGAAAAAGAAAGCTGAACTTTAAAAAAGAAATTAGCCAGTTTTCCAGCAGACTCTGGAGGGAAGAGAAAGGACCTAAAACTTTCTGGATTTGAAACCATAATTGTTTCTCATCCCTAGTCTCTCCCAGGAGAGAAAGTTGGGGCAAAAATAAAAGACTGGTGGCTGCCAGCGAAACATATCAAGGTCAAGACATATCCAAGTATGGAACTATCACACCCTTTTAAACCTCAGATGGTTTTCAGATGGTCCCCCATAGGCCTTGTCAATGACCTTCCAAGCATCTTAAGGATAGATCTCATACTCTGTGAAACAATGAAGCCTCTAAGTGACATTGTCTGACAGGAACCATACAGGGACCAAGGGTGGAGCAGGGCTTCTCTCAAATAGTTTTGAAGGGTGCCTTTTGTCCAATGATGTGTAATGCAAAATGATGCATAAAGGACCCAAAACATTTTTTTAACAAATTAAACAAGCCTAGACTGGAAAGAACAGATGTAGAAAATGAAGAGGCTGTGTTTTGTGCGATTAGATAAAAACATCTATGGGCAGGAAGAAAGCTGCTCAGTTGTGAATACAGGACATTTTTTTTATGGGGGTGGGAAAGGGAGATGACTCAGAGGGAATAACCAAGAGACCAGAGCACCTAACAGAAACGACAGAGAATTACTCCCAGGTAGCAGTGCAGGGGCTTTGTAAAAACAACAACAACCACAACAACTGGTGACTTGTGCCTGGTTATTAGAGATTTAGGGTGATGAAAGTGGCCTGATAAAACTCATATTTAGTATTTTGATAAAAATCATATTTAGAATATAAAGCTGATGTATAATTTTGAATGCATGCTGTGAGAGTGGAAGCAAGAATGATAATTAGATTGTTGTAATAATTCAAGTGAAACAAGGTAGTGGCTTGCACTCAGGAATTAACAGTGGAGGAGGTAAATAGTAGTTAGCTTTGGGGTCTATTTTGAAGACAGAGCCAAAAGAATTTGCTGATGGGTCACATGTTGGGTGTGCGAGAAAGAGTGTAGTCAAGAATGATTATTAGCAACTGGAAAAACTGGAGTTGCCATTTAATTATTTGAGGAGCAATAAGGAAGAAATGATTTTGTGGAGAAAGAATGTCAAGAGCTCAGTTTGAGACAGAATGAGCTAAAGATCTAGATTAGGTATCAAAATAAAAATACTGATTGGGTTGTTGTATATAAGAACCTCAATTTCAGGGAAGAAGGACAGATTAGAAATATAAGTCTGGGTAGAGGGTGAAATTGCTGAGGAATAGTTATAGGTAAATCCAGAATAGATCCAAAAGCTGGAACCCTACAGGCCTCCACAAGGCCAGCCAATGAATAGGAACTTGCAAAGAGATGACGGGGTGTCCAAGAAGAAGTTGTCTTGGGAGATTTCCTCCATATTTTGTAGAGGAAGGAGTGTCTAACTGTATGAAATACTATTGGTAGGCAAAACAAAATGAAGAATAAGAATTGATCATTGGCTCTAGTAACATGAAAGATCCTCTGAGATTGATAATAATAATTTTGTTGTAGTCTTGGATGAATCTGATCGGACCAAGCATAAGTGAAAACAGAAGGAAGTAAATTGGAGTCAGTGTGCATAGCCTCCCCTTTAGAGGAGTTCTGGTCTGATGGGAAGAAGTTAACGAAGAAAATTCAATGAAGGTGCAGAACCCAGGAAGTATTTATCTTCTTTTTGTTTTATTTTTCTTAATGGGAGAAATAGCAGAAGTATCTAAGCTATGAGACAGGTCTAGAAGAAAGAGTAAAGTTGAGAATTTGGGACACTGGCAGAGTTGCTGAAACAGCATTCTTGAGAAGACAAGAGTAGAAGAGAAAGTGTGTACAGGTGGAGGGATTGGCCTTTTATTTCTTAATGAAAATTGTGTATATTTAAGGGTAAAACATCATGATTTAATATATACAGAATGGGGCAAAAATAGGTTTATAGTTGTTTGGATGGAAAATAATGCAATAATTAATAAACAATAATACAAGAATCAAGTGTTTTGTGTAAACCTACTTCTCCCCACCCTGTATAGAGAAATGATTGCTGCAGTCAAGATAATTAATATAGTTAATTATCACATAATTAACCCTTTGTGTGTATGTGGTGAGAGCATTGGAAATCTACTGTCTCAGCAGATTTCTAGTATTCTTACTCTTGCATGTCTTTTTCTGGTTTTGTTTTTGGGTTAATGTTGACTTCACAGAATAATTTGGAAAACAGTCACTCCTCTTTAGTCTTATGGAAGAGTTTGTATAGACTCAATATTTTTCCCCTCAAATATTTGGTTGAATTAATCAGTGATGCCCCCAGGTGAGTGTATAGAAATATCTTTGTCAGAGGTTTTAAACTACAAATTCAATTCCTTCAATAGACTAGAACTATTCAGAGTATCTATTTCTTCTTTTGTGTCTTTTAAGACATTTTTTCCATTTCATTTAAGTTGTCTAAATTCTTGGCATCAATTTTTTTATAATATTTTCTTGTTATCTTTGTAATTTCTATAGAATTTCTAGGGTTGATACCATTATCATTCTTCATATTAGTAACTTATGTCCTCTGCCCCTTTTTCCCCCCAATCAGTCTGACTGGAAATTTACTGGTTGTGTTACTCTTCTCAAAAACTAACTTCTGGTTTCATTGATTTTTCTCTATTGCTCTTCTGTTTTCTATTTCATTATTATTTTCTGCTTTGACATTTTTAATTTTTTATATTTTATTTTATTTTGTTTTTCTAATTTCTCAGAGTAGACTTTGTAGTCATTAGTTTGAGGTCTTTCTTCTCTTAATAAAAGAAGAAATTTTGGGGCTCTGTCTTTGGTAGGAACACAGGATTCTGCCCCTGAAAGAAGAGAGTGCAGGTATGGAGACTGATGTGATGGTGGGAGCTATCTTAGGTCTATTAAGATCAGTTCTACTCTCTCAAAAAGGGAGTTTTCTTATGGAAGAGGAGGATGCTAAGTGAGATAAATTTGTGATACTGTTTTTTTTATTTTTATTTATATTTTGGGTTTTGTAATGTGGTTTTGAACAGTTTTTATCTTCTTCCTGAATAGGAAGATTATCAGCTTGCATAGAATGTACCTTTTCGTGTAGAAGACAAACTATGTAGTTACTTAGTAAAGTAGTTACAAACGTGTTAGGAAGGAGTAGTAGACAGTCCTGTGAAAGAGTATAATGACCTCTCCCCTTAGCTGGGAGTTATTCTCTCAGTCTGAACTCTGCAGAGCTTTACTGAAAAAGAAACATGAAGCTTCTCCTTGACGCAGGATGCAACCCTGCAGCATGGGGCATCTCCTCTCCTACAGCTTAGTCATGATGCTAAGGAGTCAAAATTTCCTCTGGAGTACTGACGTAGGAGGAAGTTGAGTAAACGTGAAGTCACTGAAGCTAAGTTATTATTACACACGCATACATATACTAGTATCCCGTTGACACTACCTTCATCTTTTCTTAAGAACAGTTTCCCCCCATGTCCCTTTCTTGCTGCCAGAAAAAGTTCAGCAAACTGACAAATGTGAGAAAGACCCTCACTACCACAATATACACAGGGTACGAATACTCCATTATTACTTTTGTTGAGATATCATTAGTTAATGACATAAGTTTCAGGTGTACCACATTATAATTTGTTATCTGTATCCACTGCAGCATGCTTGCCACCAAATGTCTAGTTTCCATCCATCATCACAGATTTGACCCTCATTCACCAATTTCACCCCTCCCTAACCCTTTTCCTCGCTGGTAACCACCAATCTGTTGTCTGCAGGTATGGGTTTGTTTTTCTATTGTTTTGTTTGTTCATTTCTTTCTTTCATTTTGTATTCTACATGTGAGTGAAATTACACAGTTTTTATGCTTTTTCATCTGATTTATTTCACTTAGCATAATATTCTCCACATCCTTCCATGTTGTCACAAATGGCTATAGTTCATCTTTTCTGTGGTGATAGTATTCCATATACGTCATCTTCTTCATCCATTCATGGACACATCATTTCCATATCTTGGCTATTGTAAATAATAATGCAATGACTGTATGAGTAATATTTTTTGAATTAGTGTTTTCACATTCTTTGGATACATACTCAGAGAAGGACTTACTAGATTAAGAAACCTTCATACCACTTTCAGTGGCTTTCCATTATTATGTTTAGTCATACAAGTACTTTAGCTAAAAGAGAAATTGACAAGAATCTTTTGATCATGTTAATGGATACACATTGTATTTGATAGTCTCAGTAGTTTTGAGACAGGATAGTAAGAAGCTAGGAAAATTCCTGGGCAAGTGGAATGGGGAAACTGAGTCAAGAAAATTAAACAAGGCCAGACAGTTTGAGCAATTAACAGCCTGGTGGTGTATTGACAAGACACTATTTCCCCTAACCAAAGAATGCATGGCCTGCCTGGCTGTAAACCATGGAAGAGAGGAATGCTAATGTGAATGAAGAAATAAGGAGAGAGAACTTGGAGAGAAGCTGCAGGACTCCCTTTGCGGCTCCCCCTCCCCTCACTCCCAGAAGGTGCAATGGCGTCTGCGCTCCCCCTAGGCGTTTTCCCCTTCCAGATCCCCACAGTCCCCTATACAAACTTGCTTCTGAAAGCTCAAGGTAAGGTGGATGTTAGCGTTTTTACCCGCCACCTCCTCAGACTGCTGGCCTCTGATAGTAATAAAAGTGCAGTTATAATCTAATTCCTGTCTCGGCTTTCTGGCTGAGTGGTGACAGGCAGCACGAGCCCCAGACTTGGTTGCCCTCCAGTTTCATTTTCTAAGATCGAGCATGTCTAAAGCTAAATCTCTCTTGATTGCTACTGACTCTGCAGCTCTCTCTCTAAGTAATGAAGAACCATGAGTCGTTGATTTTGCAGCGGTCTGATTTCGAAGCCCCAGTAATATTAGGGCATGTCAAACAGATCACAAAATGCAGACAATTTTGAATATATAAGTATCCTATCCTTTTTCAATCAAAGCCAAATACCTGCTTTACCAATTTATAATCACTCCTTGATAATAATTATTTCTAATTATGTCATTTCCTGAATCCTGCTGGTAAGGGCCAGCTTTGCTTATAAGGAGAGCAGAGGGAAGCTGAAATGTTCAAATGACAAATTTGGAACTGCATATGTCACATAGTTGAAAGGTCAAAGGACCAGAAGGGATGGTGATGACCTGAGGACGTGTTCTCTTCCTGCTCCTTCTGTTAGGTCATTGCCTTCATAACAAGAGTAGATGGAACACAAGAAGCAATGGAAAAAGTTTCTGCCATATATTAGCTTATTAAAAAGTTAGTTGATGAAAAATGTTTAGAGCCAAACTTCATGTTGGTCTTTATGACTTCAGTGTGTGATAGATCTGAGGTAGCTAATTCTCTCACTCATTGGTTGAACACACACCTATATGAGGCCAGGCATTAGCATAAGGTTAGGAGATGTAACAATAAACAGCAATAGGTGGACGGAGGTCTCTGCTCTCCTGAAGCTCCTGGAATTAAATATTTTCTTAAAAAAGGAATTAACAAAATTATCCTTGTTTTATGTGTTCAGTTGTCTGAAAGACAGGTAATCAGCACTATGAAAAGTGGACTAAGTAGGGTTAGACTGAGATTGGAAGTCAGGAAAAGACTTCATGAAGAAGAAGAAGCCTGAGAAGCTGGCTCCTCCCTGGCCCCCCCTTCCCCCCAGCTACAAGCAGAAATAGTGTAACCTGCTCTTTCATTTCCCAGGCCCGGCTGCCACCCTATACTTTTGTTCTTCTGGGAACTGGGCTATGAGTCACACACTTCTGCTTCCCCTGGATACCACCCAAGGTACGACATCAACCCTAACTTGGCAACAAGCCCGGGGGAAGCCTTCTCCCACCCAGAAACTCCTGGGAGCTCGACTCTTGAGAGCTGCTGGGGTGAGAAGGAGGGATCAGACAGAACTTACCCTCTTTGGGTCACCCATCAAACTATGCTCTGGGCTCTGTCATCCTCAGTTTTATTTCAAGTGACACGTTGTCTGCTTATAAAAAACAAACATAGTTTCTAAGGACTGAAAAAGGTTTTAGATATAATGCAAAACTTGCACCTGACTAAAATCTCCCAACAACCTCTACAAGAGCAGGCATTAAAACTTTGCTTGAACATTGTTAGGACAGAGACTTGACTCCTTTGCAGAGAAGCTCATTCTCTTGTTAGACTACACAGTTAGCCGAAGCCTCGTCATTGTAGGTGAGACCTTCTCCCAGATGCTTCTCCATCATCCTAATTCTCCACCTCAAAGTCACACAAATCAAATCACACTGAATCTCTCTGTCCCTTGATGGGATTTCTCCCTGCTTCTCTCTCTCTCTCTCTCTCTCTCTCTCTCGCATACCATTTTGAGAAGTGTGAATGAATCTTGCGTTGTTCTGTTTGGGATGTGACTCCCCTTAGTCCAGCATTTCTGCACTGTAGACACTCTCAGCCCCTTAGTCACTTAGTAGCCATCTCCATTATCAGATGGACTATGCCCTCATCATAGTACTTGTGTTCAAGTCACCCTTATTTTACTTAATAATGGCCCTGATGCTCAAGAGTAATGATGCCAAAAAAGTGTGATGTGCTTCCTTTAAGTGAAGAAGTGTGTATGTATAGGAAAGCATATAAAAATACATAGGGTTCAGTATGATCTATGGTTTCAGGCATTCCCTAGGCAGTCCCGGAATGTATCTCCTGCAGATAGAGGGGACTACTGTACATCAGATACATTGTCACTAATGCTATTCAGAAAGATGAGAAAGCAGAGAGAGCTTAATTCTTCAAGCAAAGGTGATATTCTTTCTAGTGGAGCTCTCCCTATTTAATCCTAAAACCTCACACCACAGCAAAAAGGATAGGAAAACAAAGAAACCTTTAATTTATAGTTCAAATGAGAAGACAAAGTCTCATATGATAGTATACAGATATTTAAGAAATATTCATTCACTCCATTTTACATCAAAGAGAGGTATGGATAGAGCAGCACACTTTAAAACTCAAGTTAAAGTGGGAGAAGGAAAAGGTAGGCCAGTCTATAATCATAATACAGCCGAAGAAAAGTTTAAAAGAACAACATACCATAGAGAAAAACAAGAACACTGAAAATGAATATAATTCAAGGAACCATTTTATATTTCCTTAGTATTTCACCCTAGTATAAGAGCTTATATGCATAAGAACTATGCATGTAAAAACTTTAAATCTTATATGCATAAGATTTAAACAGATAATTTCAAAACAACTGAAATGCAAAGGAAAATGATGAGAATGCATGTATTTATTAGGTATGGTTATACCCTCATTCTACATTTTGCCCAGTATTTTATTGTGTTCTTAGTGTGTTTCTTAGTTGTCTGTAGGAGTTCTTCATGTATGTCTGATATGAGCCATTTGTTGGATATCTGTATTGGAAACATCTTCTTCTAGTTGGTGGCTTACCTTTTACTTTACTAATGATATATTTTGATCAACTGAAGTTCTAAATTTTAATTTTAAACAGCTTATCCTATTTTTATTGATACTTAGTGATTTTTTGCCATTTTAAGCAAAATTTGCATACTCTGAGTTTATGAAGATATATTTCCTCCCAAAAGACTTTTTGAATTGGCTTTTTGAACATCAATTGAAATTGAGCTACGATTTATTTACACTCTTCTGTGTAAATGCCATAGAATCAGCAAAATTTAATGAAGAGAACATCCTTTTGTAAGTTGTTACAGTACATTTTGTCATAAATCAAGTGACCATGTGTGTGTGGGTCTGTCTCTGAACTGTGAATGCCATTCCACTGGTCTCTTTGCCTGTCTTTGCACCAATATATTTTCTTTATTGTTGCTGTTTGAGAATGAGTCTTGTTACCTTGTCGTGTGAGTCCTCCAGCTTTGTTCTTCCTCAAGATTATCTTGTCTGCTCTCTGTTCTTATTAGAGTTTCATACAAACTTGCAAGTTATACTGTTAGTTTCTCTAAAAGCTGTTAGTTATTTGAGTAAGATTTTATTGAATCTATAAAACAATTTATTTTTTTTGGAAGTTCGCTTTCTTTCATGTACAAAAGTGTATGAGTAGAAACGAAAACAAGTTAAACATTATGACATATGTTTACACCACTATCTAGTTCTTCCTATCAACTTACTACTCAAACATTAGAAGGCAGGTGGCCATCGAGGGACTGGGAGAGGTAAACAACAACAACAAAAACACTTTTCTACTGTGTTTATTTTGTGCCGTGCAGAGCTGTGCTCGCAGAGATGGCTTCCTTTACTTCTCCACTATGCAGGAACTCAGTTGTGCGTAAAGCTGAACCCGCTCAAAAGCTGAGGGAGACTAGAAATGATGGGTTGCATCCTGGTGCATCCTCGGACAATTCAAACAATGGTGCCACTACCAGCTTGTAATTTTTAGGGACAGTAAACACGCTTTCTCTTGAAGTTGATCCAAAAAATTCTCACATGCCTTCAGTTTTTGTGCAGCAGTATATGGATCTGAAGAGGCTCAAAATTTGGTCCCCACCAGTTACTGATGCAGTTGTCAATGACCCAGTCTTGCAGGAGACAGCCTAGTATCTCCGTCCTTAAGCAGTTTAGTCCTTCAACTTCATCTCCGGGATGAAGTTCACCACCAGGGAGCTTGAAGAAAGTTGTGCCCAGCTGCAGCAGTAGCGCAGGGTAGCCGGTGCTCACGTACGATCAGGACCCCTGCTGCAGTGCTCTTCATTCCAATTCTATCAAATTCCTTCCTCGCGCGTTGAAATCTGGCTGCAACCGGGCTGTCCTTCTCACACAGGGGCTCTTTGGTACCAAAAGGAGAATTGGTGAGAGGGTACAGGTTGATTGTGTGCTCCAAGGTGAGGGGCTTGGTCTGCTGAACGTACATGTTGCCCAACTGGTTGATATCGGGTGGCCCGCAGGTCTGCGAAGGACTGGGCGGCACCACAGACAGATGGATGAGCACTGGAGGCAAGCGGAGTGGAGAGTCAGGGAAGGAAAGGAAAGTCTCCCAGTTCAGGCAGCAGTCCCTGGTCCTCTGCGTCCCACTCAGCAGCTGCCGCCCATCATTAAAAAGGGAGCACAGGAGGTGTGTGCACGCCGGAAGTGCATCCAGAACCTCCACCACAATTTAGAGTGAATGTACCCCTTTGTGCAATATTGAATTTTTTAATTGATGCGTGGATACATATTTCCATCTTTTAGGGTTTTTTAAAAATCTTGACTAATATTTTGTAACATTCAAGGTAGAGGTTATACATACCTTTTGTTAAAGTTGCTTTTCTGTGTACATTTTATATTTTGATATTCTAGGGAATAAAATTTTTAAAATAAATTTCATTTCAATTTATTTATTGTACCCATTCACAATATAATTTCTTCTAAATTTGCATATTGACCTATATTCTGTAAGCTCTCATTTCAAAAGTACCATGTACAGTATGATCCTGTTTTTATGATATCATTTATGTCCTATTCTCAATCCATGCACTTAGTCATTAAGAGAGATGGAGAGGAAGAGAAAGATTTCAGGAAAGATTTTCATTAAAATTTAATGACAGTAAGTCTTGTTTGTAATGTTTTGCATAATTTTATTTTTTAATTTAAATTTACTTTTCTGTTTTTTTAAATTCTTCTTAAAGAGTAGATATTATTTTTTCAAAGTAAAATATTGAAATGCAAATTAAGTTTAAAAATTAACAATGGTGTCATTTTGTCTGTTTGCATGTTATTTCAATGAACCTCTTTGGCTGCCTACACAGAATTTTTATTTGGAAAATATATGGTAAACAATTTACTCACTCTGTTTCTTTGAATTGATTAATTTTCTTTGGGCAAAGAGAATCTAGAAAAAAAAGAAAACAAAGGACTTCATGGAATATATAACAGTAATGCTTAGCCCATCAGCTGGGTGGAAACATTTCCCCGCTCTCATCCCATGTGAGACCTGAACAAGAGCTCAGTGTGGGAGTATTAGGAGATTCCACCTTCCTAACAAGAAGAAAAATAACATCATAAAGTGCTGAAATCTCTCTCTATCTCGAAATCTTCCTCTTTGGGGGTTCAGAAATGGGGATTCATAGTAGGCAATGAAAGAGGGCCCTCTGGGTTCTACTTAAGGTTTTCCCCATTTGTTACCAGGACGTCCCTATTTAAACTTTTTTTGGGAGCTTCACTTCTTTAAAATCATGTATGTGTTATTATCATTGACATTTTAAGTGTTGAGATATCCACAGCTCAGAGAGCATTAGAAACTTGCTCAAGATAACATTGTTGGTGTAGGAGAAATAGGCCCTACACCTGGTCAACGTTATTGGTTTAAACAGCTGTGCTTTACTGCCATCTTGTGGGCAAATAGGGTTGGTTACAAGTCCTGGGAGAGTTCACCATGGTTGAAGTTGGGCTTTCAGTTGGGCTTTCAGGAGCGCTTACAGCACAGGAATCAAGTGTCTTATAAGTCATACTAAGATGTTTGCATTATAACTCACAAAGGAAGACACTTTCAGATTATTTAAACAGATCCTATTTTAATGATACTATAATGGAGACAAGATTATGGTTGGAAGAATAAAATGGAGGCTGAGGTAACAGTTAAGAATAATAACAACATTAAAGCATGGTGAAGACGGATTAAATCCATGTTAATGACTTTAATTTATATTTAAGATAAAATAAGGACTTTATATAGAGAGAAGTTATTGATACTAATTTTTAACAAAATAAGGACTCAGAGGGAATAGTGACATTGACTTTCATTAAATCGAAACATGCAGGAGCACATGTAGAAGGAAGATATAAGACTTATGTTTGTAGACTGATTTTAAGATTCTGTAAGCCAGTGAAATTAAAGTGTCTGGTATTTGATACTACAAGGTGGGCATGGTCTCATCATGGAGACACGTGAGCTATACATATCCAGGCAACAGAGTAATTACAATCATGAGTGGGATTCTCAAACAGAGAAAGTAGGATGAGGGGAGAGAAGATAGCAATAAAAAAGCCTGTGCCTGGTCAATAATTAGAAAATAAAAAATCAGGGAAACCAGACAGAGGAATTGCAAAATTCAAAACACCTTCCAAAGAGAAAGAGGGCGGGGGAGAGAGAGATGGAGTAAGGGAGAAAGGAAGAGAAGGAGTGACCCAGAGCACGCACAGGCGGCAGCTGACAGAGCCCAGAACACTCAGAAGGAAGCTCCTTTTACGCTGGCTGTGGTAGGATATGAGGAGAAATGATCAGCTTTTAGGGGGAGTCTCACATCTAGATAAATAGGCTAACCTATTTTTTTTTTCTTAGCAAATGTATGCTATCAAATGACAGACAAAAATATTAGTATGAAAGTCCTTTTTCCTGTTGTGGCTAGCAAATTTAAGTAACTATTATCTACTGAAAAAAATTGTATTATTACAGAGCACAAGTCTTATCATCTGGAATTCTTAGAAAGTTAGAAGAATGACATTGTAATCTAGCCTAGACTTGAGCAGGTATTAGAGGAAACGTGACTGCCAGTGTTTCTCGGTATCCAGGGAAAGTGGGTTCCAGGATACCCTGCTGACACCGAAATCCACAGATGCTCAAGTCCCTGACGTGAAATGGCATGTATTTGCATATAACCTACTCACATCATCCTGGGCACTTTAAAACATCTCTAGATTACATAAAACACCTAAAACAAGGTAAATACCATGTAAATAGTTGTTATACTGTATTATTTAGGGAAATCATGGCAAGAAAAAATTATCTATACATTGTCAGTACAGAGGCAACCATCGTAGGCCCAACTACATATTGTATACATCAGCAACAATGTAACATTTTAAAAATATTTTTGATCTGTGGTCATTGGTTGAATCATGTGTAATTATTCAACTACTACTGGGGATACCTGGGAACATGGAGGGCCGGACTGAACACTGACAGAATAAACGTAAAGGTGCCTTTCACTTTCAGATAATACGGAGTAAGAGAAACCAGATAAACCTCCTACCTGGAAAGACAACACAAATCAGATAACAGATATATGAAACCATGGCACTAGACATCAGGCAATGAGAGACTGATGAGCAATTAGAGGTAAATATGGTGAGATCTATGATTGGCCTTGGTTTCTTGGTTTGTGAGGGATTTTAGAAACAGGAAAGAGGAATTCAGATGGAGCGGGTGGATCTTCCAAATAGAAGAGAGTGCTCAGAGGAGAGACAGCAAGGTGGCTCTGGTCTGCAGGACGACAGCACTGGACGGCTGGACAGAAAGCTCCGCAGTTTACAGATCAGCGCTTGTGCATGAGGACGCTACCCACAGCCAAGAGAGAACCACAGGAGAGGATCCGACAGGACAGGACCCTGATCTCATCATAGAACTGGTATCCTATCGGCCAGACTAGAAAACACTATAACTCACGGAGTACTGAGTAAGGCACTCAGAGGGTCTCGCCTCAGTCACGAGGAATAATTGGCCCACCTGGTGAATACCACGCTGGTCTGACCTGACAAGCCTTAAAAGCAGTCCTCCAGAGGATCAGACCATTTCCATGTAATTGGCTGTGTCTCAGAACAAAGCTTGAGAATTTCTAGAAATACAAAACTATTCAGAACCAAACAAGGTAAAATTCACACTGTCTGGTATCCTAAGATATGATCCATAATGAGAAGAAAATCAAACAACCCAAACCAACCTAGAATGGACAGATGTTAGAATCAGCAGATCAAGTCATAAAATAATTATTAAAACTATATTCTACTTATAACTTTTTTAAAAAGTTAGAAATATGAAAGATACAAATCAAACTTGTAGAGATGAAATTAAAAGGTTTTCAGTGAAAAAAAATCTACTGAATGACACTGACGGCAGATTAATTATGGCAGAAGAAAGGATTTGTGACCAGGAAGTCCAAGCCCTCCCGGTGGACAACAGGCCTCCCTGGCATTGCCGGGGTTCCTTCTAGGCCAGAACCTGGAGAGAGGACATGCTGTAAAGAGAGGGAATATTTAATTTTCCCCAGAGCTTTTTGCTTTTCTTTTTTTAAGGATGATAGATTAAAGGGTGCTTAATTTTTAGTGGAATCACGTGTCCACCATATTATTGGCATGGTAACAAAGGTCAAGCGCTAAGGGGACATCTAAAGTCCCTGACCATAGACTTACAGGACATGGAGAGGCAGAAGAGGCTGCTTCCCAAGCCAGCAGGGAGCCAGCTGCTGAGGGGAAGAGAGCATGTTAGTATATATTGGTCGTCTGTCCATATTAGAAAACAGAGACACACTCACATACATGTAACCCAAAGGACAACATGTCCTTGTGTTTCAGAGGTTGAAATTTGTCCACAGCATTAAAGAAAAGACCGAGGCTCAAAGGGACATTCACGGATACCGTTGATACAGGCCTCCTGCTGTGGAGAAGAGCAGAGCCAACGAAGATGCTGAACTGTGTTGATCTAAGGCAGACATGTGTAAATGCCTGTCTCAGGGCTGAGTCTCAAGGTGAGGTTGCTTAATGAGGAGGTTGCAGAACGTGGGCAAAAGACATGGCCAGGAAGGGCACAGTGCTCCAGAGTTCCTGTTAGTTGGTTTTTGAAATGCCAAAGGAATATAGAAGAAAATTCTGTCATGTTTCTTGGAAGACACCTGGAGCCCTGACAGAGGAGAACCTGCTGTTTACAGTACCAGCGAGCTGATTGATCCCAATGTCTTGGATCCTGGGCTCAAATGCTTAATTTGTTCTGCTTCTGAGACTTGAGACACAGATATAAAACCCAAGTGAGATCAGACTCTCAGAAAAGTTTGTTAGGGAGAATACGGAAGGCAGTGCAGGAAGAGACCTACAGAAGGGAGCTTCAGCTATCCTATACAAGCTTTGATGGGCCAGCTCTCTGGCACTAAGAACGCATGCGAGGAGGAAAGGAGGACAGCCAGGTTGCAAGAGGAGAAGATCTCTCCTTTCTCATCCGTGTCTGCTTGGCTAGCTTGCTCCATCATGTAAAACCTAACTTTCCCATGAGATTTCCTAAGGAAAGAGTGAGAATAAATATTTCATTAAATGATAGAACATCAGAGTTACAAATATACTTGAGAATTATCTATGGTCTGTATTTTATACATGAGGAAACTTAGAGCCAGAACAAAAGGGGGGATGGACTAAAGACAAAAGCCAGGTTATTAGATTCCCTACCTAGTTTTCCTTTCATGATCCTAAGATAACACTGAAGATATTATGACCTATGCTATAATCTCTTTGAAAACGGTCTCCAGAGTCACTCCTGAGCTTGTGATAAATATAGGAGGCATGTTACTCCTCATCTTACCTGTCAAATACTCTCACATTTAAGCTGAATTACTTATTAGTGGGGACGACCTTGGGTTTACACATTCCTATCATTGCTCCTTGCACGAAATTACATAATAATTGTTGGGTGAAGGGCTCTAGTCTGAAGCCATGGGGATAATTTTTTTCCCTGTGAACTGTACTGGTTTCTACAGAGATCAAACTTGAAGCCACTTTTCTGTATGATCTGTGTGTCTGATCACTGAGAATCATGTCAAAGGAACCTCATTTTCAAGCATATTCTGACACAGAGGTTGAAGAGAGCTGAGAAGAGTCAAAACCACAGTTTGTCTTAAAATCAAAGAATTTTAGGACTTGAGGAGTATTGAAGCCTCAAGTGAAAATCCATCAGCTGGCATCGAGGAAAGCAAGGGCTCAGAGAGAAGAAAGGCTTTGACGGGCACCACTGGGCACAATGAGTGCACTTTGTACCCCGATGGACTTGGTATGGCCACAGGCTCTTCTCAGGGGGCGCTGATCATTATCTGTGCAAACTGGAACCAATTCCGGGCCTCAAGGCTGATGTCCTTGGTAGAGAAGGTAGATAGTAATTCCTATGGGCTGAGCTTCTTTGTTATTCTCTTCCCACCCCTCCCCCCATCCCCAAATAGTACTCACAAGCTCTCAATGCACAAGGTGCGGGGATTGTCATAAGTCACCATATTGGTGCCACAGATCGGCTGATAGATATGCATACAGGGGTTCACTGTTACTCTGAACAAGCTGAAGTCTTCTTTCCTATATGGACATTTCACCTGAAATTGAGTTGGAAAGAATGATGTGATGAGAATCATGCTCACAGCCAGGTAGCTCCCCTCTGGACTTCATTAGGAAACTCTAAACACAGCCAGGATCCTATCCAAGTCTCCCTGAAGCTCTCACAGCTCCCCGATCCACAAAGCAATGGAACCAGAACCTACATATATCCCCTCTGATAGCAACAGGAATCTCCTGACAGTAAGAGAGAACAGAGGGCTGCTATGCTAGAGAGGGGAAAGGAAGAGTAGATAAATACAATTTATCTGGATCATTTAGCTTCTCTCTAAATCTCCTTTGTTCCTAGACTATCAGATCTGGGAATGTATTCTTAGAGATTCTCTATGCCAACTCTGCTAAAGGAACTGAAGCCTGTAATTGGAAATGATTCTTCACTGAAATCCATATGCCTTGACTTCAAATAGTTATCACACTTTTTATATTCACTTGCAAAATTCCCAAGCCAATTCTTGAAGTTGTGAACTATGGGGATCATTGAGAACAACTACCTGGTTTTGTAGGGAAATCTGAAAACAAGAGAAGGGACATGTGTCATCAGGGATTGGAACCCCTGTCTACTTGCAAGGCCGGTGTCAGTGGTGGCTTGAGGCAGTGACTCTGGGACAATGGCTTGAGGCTAGTGTCTCAGGTGCTCTACGAGAGCCATAGATAAATTACCTCTGGTACAAGGTGGAAGGGAATTTTGGCTTAGCATTTACAGAAAGAGGATTCATATTTGAGCATAGAAACTTTTCTTTCTTCTTTCCTTATCTACCTACCACCTCCACCCCAGCCAGGCCACTGGCATCTGCCTCCTGTATCTGTCACCCAACTCATTCCTCTACTTCCTCTTTTCCCCATGTCCTCTAGTTTCCATAATTTAAACATCAATTGAATCATTTCATTCTGTTGATTATGATCCTTATTTGTGTTACGTTGGGTGGGGTAAGACAAAAGTTTCAATTATAGTGTTTGGATTACAAAGATGGCACCTGGACTACAAACCAAGATGGCAGCTGAACTCTGACCCAGAAGAGGTGCTGACGTCAGACAAGGAACCACCAATGATATGTGGCTTCTTTGTTCACCAAGGACCAATCCTTGGCTCCCGCAGGAAGTCAAGCCATATAAAACCCCATCCCTCTGGCTTCTCCGGTGCAAAACTTTCTCAGCTCTGCCCCAGTCCCTCAGTAAGGGCAGAGAAGGTTTTGCCCAGGAGCACAAACCCCAAAATAAAGCTCTTCTGCCTATTTTTTGTGGCTAATTGGCACTCATTCCTCGGCGGGGTCTAAGAAAACCTTACAATTTGCACTTCATTTCACATTTAAAAAAACTGTTCTTGGTATGGGATAGAAGACCTGATGTGATGTGGACTCTCCCAACACTTCCAACCTTGCCTTATACCGCCTTGCTCTTTGCCTTTTTAATTTGCTCCTCACCCTCAAATGCTCCATGATTCCTCCACCTAGGGGCTTATGGTTTGTCATGACCACACCCCCTCAAACCTACTCTTTTTTTCTCTGAATCTAAACTCATTTTACCTTCAGAACTCAGGTTACAACCTACTGTCTCAGAGATACTTCTTAAAATACAATCCCAACCTTCATTCTTCTTTTTATACCTCTAACCAGTGTGTCATATAGCATTTGTGTAATGATTTCACTAATTCCACACCCACAAGAGATTCTAAGTCCATAATGGCAAGACCTGTGTCTGATTAGACTAACACTATGTGCCCAGCACATATAGTGACCCTTCATTGCATAAATATTTGTAACCTGAGTGAGATATAAAATAATTTAATATAGAGTATCAAAGAAAAAAGCAAGAACAGCTAGCATCATTGTCTATAAACATAGCTTCTTTTTTTTCTCTTCTGACTGAGAGTAGCATCTGCTGCACCCTTCCCGCTCCGTGACCTGTCATCCAAGTGTTCAATCATTGACTCAAGCAGGTAATCTTCCTTACCACTCTCCACCTGGGTGAATCCTTGAGGTCCCAGCTGAGATGTCCCCATGTCAGAAAGGCCATCACGAATCACATTGTTTATAGTAGTGTCTCTACCCCTAATAGCCATTCTCTATCATACCCTCCTACTTCTTTTATGTATAGAATTTACTACAAATAACAATCGTCCCTTTCCTTTTTTCTGGCTCTTTGTAAGCTTCATGAGAGAAGGGAATATGTCTGTTTTCCTTGCTGTTGCATAGCACAGAATGGAAGTAAATATTCCCAAAAGAATATAAGAATGAGTAAATTTCATTTAGGGGTTGATGGGCAAGGGGAGGGCTGCTCCTGCAGGCAGCTTTGGAGAGGAAACTGCTAGGACTGAACTCTGAGACCAGAGGATGATCTGGAATGTGTTCTGCAGAGTCTTGCTGGAGCTCCGGCCTCTAGCAGCTTCTACACTCTGATCTAGGTGTCCCTCGATGGCCAAGTTCCCCTCAAACGGCCTTTCTCACCAGTCAACTCATAATTGACTTTTTTAAAGAAGTAAAACTCAAGATTTACAAATGAGACAAAAATGTTAAACTGCAAAAACTCCTAAAGTGAAGGAGTTTTTGCAGTTTAATCCACAATAAAAAAAAATAGTGATTTCTCATCATCTCACTTATCAAATGCTTACTTTTTTCACAATATATTTAATGCTCAGAAGAGACTGTAAACACAAGCTGAGGCTCTGTTCAGGGATTTCCTGTGCCTTCACATTTTCCTCAGTCCACGTCTCAGATACTTCCTGTTCACAACTCACAGACATTCTTGCATGTCTCGGGGCACTTGGGAAAATTCCCTCCCCCAAACTGAGCTCCTTGAGAGCAAACAGTATGTTAGGCCCTAGTCTGTGGGCTCTTAAGACCCTGCCCTGCCCCTGGCCATCATTGGCACTCATAGACAGTTCCCAGGTGCTGAGGAGGGTTCTGGAATGTACCTATGACAATAGCTCAGCTGGGTCCCCAATTTGGAAAACTTTACTCTGGGGTCCCATACCTGCAGGGTACCTGTCACATTCATACGATTGGTCTTCGAAGAACACTGCACATGATTTTGCTGTAGGAAGGCTCTAAAATAGCAATTCCAAAGAAAACTCCAATTAGGACCTTGGTCCTGGCAAACCTAGTAGAACATTACCTTAAATTTTCCACGTGGTGGCCACCATTGTTGAGGGCCTGAAACTAAAACATAACTAAAGAGTTACAGAATCTAATGGCTGATAAATCATAGCTTAATATTTTGGCTGATTAATAATTCTTAATCTGGAATAAAAAAAATCCCAAATCATTACCAAGAAGACTTGCATTCATTAAAACATTTTTTTTTTCATTTTTCCATGTAGTCACTTATTTTTTTCAATATGCTGAACAACCCTTCTTTTCCTGATAGGTAGTCAGCAGAGGACCATGGAAATGCATCTGTGGTCTCTTAACCCGCCAGTCCAGTATATCGAATTACTTTCCGAAGAACGGTAACTAGCCTAGGCTTAAGCAGTCTCAGAACTGGCAGCCCATACATGAAAGAAATTCAGAAAGGCTAGAACTTTAAAGAGACCATTTAGCCCAATCCCCTTATTTCACAGAGAGAGGAAAGACCCTTGCTTATGAAATGCCCAGAAATTCGTGGCAGATATGTGAAAAATCAAGCCCTGTGGTCCTTGAGGCTAGGAGACATTATGACGCTCTACATGACTCTTCTCTAAAAGAAAATACAAGAGATAAAAACCCGTTCAAATACACGGCAAAGTATTTTCCACAGTTCTGACCTTCTGAGATACACTGTGGGGCAGGCAGGCTGCCAGTCACTTTCCCATTTCTCCTCACTGAATTAGCTAAGCTGCTTGGTCCCTATGAATTAAATTTTATAATCTGCATTAATAGATGGAAAAACCAAGATCCCTGCTCACTGGCCCAGAGCCTTTTTATTTTTTTGACCTCACTGATGTGCAATCACCTACCGGCAGTGACCGCGGAACGCTGCGGATGGCTCATCGACACATGAGAGATGAACATACACAGAAACAGGTAATTTTCTGTGGAGAAGTAGGGATGGAGGGGCCACTCTCCAAGTAGAGAGTGCCTTGGCCACCCTCTCTGGGGGAGGGTGCACGTCCTCCTGTCCCAGCAGGCTTTTTATTGGGTTCCTTTGTACAAGAATTCAGATAAAGCTCATTACTCATTGCAGGGAAGTAAGGATCAAATAACAAGGAACTCTGAGGGCCTACTTTGAGTCAGGGTCAAAGAGCTGTAAAACTTTGAGGAACAAACTTACTTCCTCCTTGGACCCTTCTCATTCAACTGAGAGGGTTCTAAACAAAGCAGGTTTCACAGGATTTTACATATTCTTTCTGAGGCCTGATCACCCAGGGAACCCGCCCTTTCTAGTTTAGGGCTGCACCACCCTGTCATTGTTTCAGGCTTAGGTGGAGCAACGGGAACTAAGGCAACCAAGAGATAAGGAGATTTTCTCGTGGATGGAATGAGCACTCAGGCTTTGTCAAAGCTGGGGGGTGAGAGTCCCTCACCCCCTTTTTGCCATAGCCCCAAAGTCCTTTCTTGGGGGCCCCCATGTGATCTGTCTTAGGTCGTTCCCCCCTTCGGGAATCTTACCCGTCATTGGCTAACTGACCAAGCATTGGGGTCTCGGCAGGGTGAAGTAAAAGGAGCAGAAGTGGCGCTCCTGCCAGGGAGATAAGCTTGTCTCCTTGCTGGCTTACGGTTCCAAGGTCGTTCCCTCAGCCTTGGCCTAGGCGGGGGTTACAGCTTCTGATACCAGGCAGGGTGGCTCCCAACACCACACCCCATTGCCTCTCTCTCTGTAGCTACAGATACATATTGTAGATATAGTAAAATAGCACACTTAAGTAAATAAATAAGAATGCCAAAGCGTTCAATTTCAGATCTCAATGCTAGAGCCCACAAACCCACTCCGCATGCCTGCCAGAACCAGCCAAACCACCAGATGGTGACATCCAGTGAATCAGGATGAAGAGCAAAAATGAGCAGAGTACTGGGAATGATGTAGCCATTTGTCCTCCTGGCGAGTTCTTAAAATTAAGCTCTGAGATGCTGTCTCAGGACATTGCCCTGTAGTACAACCACCAGAACAGATATCATTAGACTAGGAAGACCACCTCTGAAGCGGAGACCCCTCTCTAGTCTGCCCATTGTGAATTCTGCATACTGCACTGGGAATGCTTCATTCCACCCTTTCCTCAGAGCAAATGCCCAGGTCAGTCATAAATAGATGTGGAGACCTCAGTGACAGATCTGTGACTACTCAAAAGACAGAAGGAAATCAGCAGCCACCCTTTGGGCATAATTGCATTATTTTAGTATGGAGGTAATTTAGGTTGCTGTCTTGCAAAGGCAGTTTCTTACTGGAAGACTCACCCAACCTTTTCTTTCTTTCTTTCCCTTTCTTTCTTTCTTTCTTTCTTTCTTTCTTTCTTTCTTTCTTTCTTTCTTTCTTTCTTTCTTTCTTTCTTTCTTTCTTTCTTTCTTTCATCTTTCTTTCTTTCTTTCTTTCTTTCTTTCTTTCTTTCTTTCTTTCTTTCTTTCTTTCTTTCTTTCTTTCTTTCTTTCAGAATCTACAGAGAACATGATGAGGCTACTTGGGGCTTCTAGACAACAAGAGCTTTTCAACTGAGGAAGCAAGTCTGTACTTGTTCATGAAACAGAGACTATCTCTTTGGAATAAGGCAAAGATTCCTCATAGTATTCCAGGCATACTCGGTTATGCTGGGAATCTTCTGACTGGTAATGCTAGACTTTCTTGGGGCATTCTCAAAAATTCCATAGGGAGCAAAACCATTTCATATCACCTCACAGGGGCCCCAAAGCCATCTTCACCCAGACACAGAAAGGGAGACAGACATCAGTGAGCAAATCTTCTGGTGGGATCATCCTCCCTGCAGCAGCCTTTCCAGCCCTGGAGAATGGTGTATGCAGGTCCCAGAGCCAGATCCACGGTCGCATTGAACTCTCCTGTCTTCCTAATCCTCCCTGTGTTCTTTAGGCCTTTACTTCTGCTCTGTAGCATATGGCAACAGTGAATTTACATCAACCGTCGCTGCTGTGCTGAAATGTCTCCTCAGCACTCCGCTCCCCGGGATGGTTGGAAGTCCTTGGCACAACGTCCAGAGCTGCCTACCCTGCCTGCTCCTGAGACAATGTAGGGCACCACATTTTTGTTAGGTATACCCCCATCTCCTCCTGACACCTTCCCTGGACTCCTTTGGGAACGGAGCAGCAACAGGGGAAGATCCGACTGCATTAGCACACGATGCCAGATGCCCACTCCCCCTCTCACATATGCCCCAGTTGACACACCTCAGAAAGGAAAGGAAGGGAGATGAGACATGCTTTTGTGGCTTTTGTGGCTGGTGACTTTCATTTAAGGAGCACCTATTAGGGCCTTGGGAGGGGACAGAGTAGCTGCGTGGGAGGAGAGCACTGAGGCATCGTGTGCTGGACTGAGCAGACCTTGGGAGGCCCTACATTCAGATCCTGTCCCCTCAACTTCAGCAGGAGGCACTGGGGAAGAAAGCACAGAACTGCCTGGAAGATTTGGGGGTGCATGGAGTAGCCTGTGGCGGGCATTCCAAAGAGGCAACGGGCATGAGAAGACACCACAGCAGACAAGAGCACAGCAGAAAAAGCATAGCATGTTCTGCAATGATAACTAGTACTCTGGGCCAGAATGCAAAATGTGGAAACAGCTGAGGAAGAGAGGAGGTCACCGTGATGGGTGAAGTGATGAAGGCCTTTGCCAGTGGGTCTGGCTTTGTCCCTATATCAGTCCAGAGCCTTTGCAACTGTGCACCAGGGGACAGATGTTTTCGCAGCTGAGTTTCCCCTGTTCTTTGCACTTCCTGCCTCTGTCTTCCTTTCTGTAGAGAACAGTTGCTCTTACACCGAGGAAATACATGTTAACTTTAAAAAATAGAAAAATAAAGGAAACATGAAGACGTGAAATCTCAAAGTTCAGAGATAACTGTCAAGCATATATTGAATAATATAATTCCAGTTTAAAAGAAATATGTATATATGTGCACACATTCATGAACACATATGTGTGTTCTTATCGTCATATTCAATCACATTTTTTGTAGTACACGTTGTTTTCTGCTCTTTACACTTAGAAATGTACTATGATGTTTCCTTGATCTTTACATATAGTCACAGCAAACATGAATTTGGTTGCCTCATGCCATGTTTCATCACATATATGGCTTATATTATATTAATATTCTTCCATTGTTGCTCAGTTAGATTAATTCCAATTTTCATTATTATTAACAATGCTGGAATTAGCAAATTTTTATTAACCTCAGTTAATTTAGCTCTTATTATTTCATTTTAATAAATGTCTAAAACCAAGACCCACAATCTTGGTGTATAAGAACAACATTCCAACCAATTCAACTCCCTGGTCAGGGCTCCTGTTTAAACAGCTTGGAAAACTGCCTGACGCAGATTACTCACCAATAAATGCTATTTATTTTGGGTCTTTCTTTGCCATGGCAACTGACATGGGTCTTGTTGGCTCAGAGCCCCAGATTCATAACATTACATAATATTCAAAGGAATAATGAGCATGAAATTGCTTTCTACTAGGGAAAAAGTTACTTACTTTTTTTTGCTTTGCTTTGTCACAGATTTTATTAGCAGGGCATCACTGGTTAAGTGTGTTCCCATAGCCCTTCTATTGTCTTGGATCCTGATTTGTCAGGAGTCATGTTCAACACTGGATGGAAACGCAGCAGAGAAAAGAATCCACCCCTTCCTTACCCTAACAGAGATTATACCCGCACAGGGAAAAATCATTAAACAAATAATTACCCATGGAAGGCAGACTTGAGGAAGGAATTTCCAATATTTGAGTTTTCTGAATCTTGTGCCATTCATTTATTAATCAAGGACCCTGTGTTTCTCATCCACCACAGCATCAAAAAGTCAAACAATAGCCCAGACAGGTATGGCTCAGTGGGTTGGGCATTGTTCGGCAAGGCGAAGGGTCACTCACGAGTTTGATTACCAGTCAGGGTACATACATGGGTTGCTCATTTGTTTCCAGGTCAGGGAGTGTCTGAGAAGAAACCGATCAGTGTTTCTCTCTTACATTGATGTCTCTCTCCCTCTCTCTCCCTCCTTTCCTCTCTAATTAAATTAATACATTTTGTACAAAGGGAAAGTTGAACAATAAATTCCATGAGTTCAGTGTAGGCAAAAGAGAAGCAAAATGTCTTACCATAAAAGGAATTGCATATTATCACCATGTCGTTCTATTTAATATGTGCAAAGATAACAGACATGTCTATAAACATCATAGGAAAGAAATACGGCTAACATACCTTTCGCTTTTCCAAACTCCCCCAATTGCAGTTGAACTAATATTGGGATAGGAGAATAAGTAAAATTAGGGGATCACAGGTCCCTGAGGGAACTGTTGGGCTATCGATTACACCCACGGCTTCATTCCAATAGTTACAACTTGGGGCTTTGTCCCTGGATGTCAGGCTCCTATCCCTAGCTACCAAAAAAAACAACAACAACAAAAAATTAATTCACAGTTACAATGTCACCTCAAACCAAAATTTTCAAAACCCATCTCACCATTCTAATGTAAAGCAGATTCTTATCAGCATTCAGGGATACCAAAATCTTTCCAAGGATTTAAGCTAAGTTTCCACTGTTCTCTGGCAGAAAGGACAGTCCCGCCTTCAGTGCCCACCTGCAGCACTTCCACAGTCCAGCCCCTTCTTTGACCATCTCCACCCCAGTCCTGAGCGTCCCTCTTTTAGGTCGCAGGAGCTGTATCTCCATCACCTAAGAGCCACCACACAAACGATCAGTCCCACCCCAGGAAGTAGGATAAAGTCTTCCCCTTCTCAGGGATTTTATAGAAATGACAGGACAGGACAGCATCAGCCATACCTGCATATTCTCTTGTTTGTTTTTTTTTATTTTTTAACTTTATTGGGGTAACATTGGTTTATAGCAATGTATCATTTTCAGGTATACACCATTATAATTAGACATCTGTATGCTCTATTGCATGCTCACCACCCAAATTCCAGTTTCTTTCTAATACCATATATTTGACTCCCTTTATCCACTTACTTATGAACACTGATCTCAAAGATGTTTTCATGAATTTGACCCCAAGGCAAGGGAAACAAAAGTAGAAATAAATGGGTGGGACTACATCAAATTATAAAAGCTTCTGTGAGGCAAAAGAAACTATCAACAAAACATAAAAGCAGCCAACCAAATAGACAGGTGTTTGCAAATGATACCCCAGGTGGAGGGCTAACATCCTGCCCTGTTCTTGAGCTTTGATTTGGGTAACAGAATTACTGACCTGTCCTTTGCATGGTCAGAGATCAAGCCAATTAGTAAGTGAACTTTTCCACGTGCTCACTACCCTGCAAAATCGTAGCTGATGCATATATGCCCATAAGAGGTATATAGATCAATGAATGTATGGAAGGTTGCAGCACCCCCACAGAGTGCCCTTGACTATGGCTGGTCCTGGGCCCACAGTAGATTATTAATGGGTCTGTAAGTGTGTTCAAGATTAACCCAATAGAGATTACTAATGTGCTGAAAGTTAATCCAATAAAAGTTGATTCCACATATTGTTAATAAGTATATTTCAACAATTTAGAGGATGTTTTTGAAAAAAAGAGACATTAAAGGGGGTATTTGCATACATTTTACACACATGTATTTTCAATAATGAGAAAAGTGCTTTCTTAAAAAAAAGTACAAACCCAAATTCTAGGCTCAAAAGTGTAGAGAACTATTGACAGTCTTAATTTTTTAAATTTTGATTTATGCCTGTATGGTTTTATATTTTAATAATGTGCCTAAAATTTGTCTTTTCTTCCTCTCTAGATTTATTATCTCAGCAGATGAATGTTTGCAATGATAATTTATATGTACTATATTTAAATATACTTTATGCATATATTTGTATATCTAAAATGTATCAATTAATTTATATTATATATTATAGAGTAACATTACTTATATAAATTGTGTTTTAAATGTATATAATTATGCAATAATTACATAATTTTCTTTTTTAATCTATAAATTGAAAAAGTGAGTTTATTTACATAAACCTTTTTTTCTAAAGATATTTTTCCAAGTATTTAAAACAACATTTTTCTAAAAATAGAGTAGCTATTCTATTCACTTAATAACACCACATTTTTGTTATTGATTATTTTTATCAATATATAATTGTTATCTTTATTTTGCTTACTTTTTTTGACTTGGAAAGTATTTTGCTTTATATGAACCTTAAATCTCTACCTTCTTAAAGCCCACAAAAAGCATTCTGTGATTTTAATTTTTTAAAGATTTTATTTGTTAAATTTTAGACAGAGGGAGAGGGAGGAAGAAAGAGATAGAAACATCAATGCGTGGTTGCCTTGTGTGCTCCCCCCACTGGGGACCTGGCTGCACCCCTGGCATGTGCCCTGACTGGGAATCAAACTGATGACCCTCTGGTTCGAAGGCCGGCACTCAATTCACTGAGTCACACCAGCCAGGGCTGTTCATAAATTATTTTATTTATACCATATGCATATTATTAAATCAAACAACACAAATAGGAAGACTTGATTAAATAAAAAATAGAATTATAAGTTATGTTTGATTTTTTAGTCTAATATAAGCATCAGATTTCATTTTACTTGTCAATTTTGTCTTGGTTGCTGTTATGAGTTGAATTAGGCCCCAAAATGCATATGTTGATATTCCAACCCTCTAGTTCCTCAGAACGTGACTGTTATTGGAGATAGAATCTTTAAAGAGGAATTGAAGGTTAAATGTGGTCATTGATTGGCCCTTAATCCTATATGACTGGTATCTTATAAGCAGAAGAGATTAGGAACCAGACCAGCACAGAGGAAAAACCATGTGGAGCTGCGGGAGAGAGCTTTCTGCAAGCAGAGAGGCCTCCAGAGAAATTTAGGTCTGAATCCTCATCTGTCCCAACTACCTTGTATTTTCCTCAGTTTTTTTGTAGTGACTTCAATATTTAATCAGATCATACTGTTTTTAATCTCTTCCCCAACTGCTGTGGTCCGGCCGCAGCTGGGTCAAAGGTCTCCTGAAGGTGGGTAAGGTGTCGGCGATGGGTAACAGATGATAACACGACTCAGAAGATGGTGAAGCTTTGTTCCATTTATTGCAAGTACAAACAGGTTTTTTTATTTTCATTTTCGGTAGTGATTAACATTTGCGATTAGATTAAGCAGGAAGTTTTCTACCCAAATATCTGGTCATGCTAATCTAGTAACCTATTAAATGCAAACAATTAGAAATAGCTGTATGTACAGAGTTTGAATGTCTTATTGTTTACTAAAGTTCTCAGAATTTGTCATGGGGCAAAAGGATACACTCGATTGGATAGAGGTCTCTGGTAATTATTTCTACATGTTTGGTTTGTAATAGCTAACCAGCTTCTCTTATTTCTTTGTCTGTCTAATTCTAATTGATATATATTCCTATTCAAGGTAAAGGAGGGGCTGTTACTTCAACAACTTTTAGACATTCAGGGGCTATTTCATTAGAGGGGATTTTATTCTCTGATCAAGAAATTATTTCATACAACTTCATTGGAATTATTCAAATCAATAAACCTAAAATATACATATTTAACAACCCACCACCTTTTGATCACCAAAACAAACATGTAAGGAGAGATAGAGGGGAGATCTAACCACAATAAACCTTTTGACTTAAAAGGTGATAGACAGTTTTATTAAATTTTATAGGATATAGGCCATTCTTGACTTTCTCATGTCTTATTCTATTTCTATTTGGATAATTCAGAAACTTTTTTTTTGAAGCTGCTGCATGATAGGGGGAAATGTGGGCAAAATCCTTTGACAAGCTGGCAGAGTAATGACCCTTTTTGTTCCTTAGTAAATAAACACCAGGAAGGTCTGCTCCGAGCTAACCTTTCCATGAAATTTAGACTATTATAAGGCACTTGGACTCCAACCTTATTGACCATTCTAATGCCATGTTCATTATATGCCCCTGTATAAGACAATGGGGGATCTGGAACCCTCTGGAGACTATTAGCTCCTCTTTGGGGATACCATAATTTACCATTAATCCAATATGCTACCCAGGGGTATCCCTGGGCTGTGGGCAAGGGTCTATATAGTTTTTTCTTGTTTTCTTGAAAGACCCTTTGCCCTTTGTATCTGTGGGTAAGGAACAGGCATGGGAAAATCTACCAAAAATTCAGCCTGTTATGACTGATTCATAAATTCTTTTATGGGAACAATAGAGGATAATTTCTTACTCAGGCTTATAGACACCTTGTTTATACAATTTGGGCATGATTTAATAGTATGGGGAGAACTAGTTGTCCCTTAAAAATTTCCCTCAAAATCAATCATTGACTTGCTTCAAGCCTCTCTTTCCTCATGGCCTGTTCTTATGTGAATCAGGGCACAAAGCAAGACCATGAATAATATCAACAAGGAGTTACTAAGAGCAATCCCAGGAAAATTACTGCCCTGCTTTGTTTGCCACGTTCTCTTCCAGAAAGATGGATTCCTTGAATTCCCTCTTTCCACGTCCTGGACCTGGTCAGACAACATCGTTGGAAGAGGACGTGGTACCCAACATGATCGACAAGATCTTTTGCTGATGCCCATATGTGACTCAGTCCCCTTTAAATGGTAGCACCTAAAGTATGTATGTTATTTTTGGTCTGTTCTGATTAGTTGATAGTATTGTGAATTCTCACTCTATCTTCCTCCAAATCTGAGTTTGCCACTTTTCATTAGTGTAGCAAAAGATAACATAAGACTAATGGTCAGGTGAGATCCACCCACTGACACGTGCTTTACTTAAAAAATTTGAGTCGTTTTAAAATGGGAGGCTATGGGCATATTCTTCGCTCATTGGAATGAGTATAATCTCTCCAGTGTCCAGCTTCAGTAGGAGTAGAGGAAATATTTTGGTGTGACTTGTAGTTCAGGAAAATGACCATAGATATTCTCCTTACGAACCATGGAGACAAGCCAGGCAGTTTTCTGCTGAGATTCTTTTATTGAAGAATCAAACCCATGTGTTTGCCCCCAGAGCCAACCCCGAGAAACTGGCTCTCTATGTGGAATCTGGTAAAGGAGACTCGGTGCCCGTGAGCATCCAGGAGACTCAGCATGATCCGTAATTTGCCAAATAGAGTGCACCACGGCTCCTCCTACAAGAGAAATCATTTGGAGACCTTCAATAAAAGTTTCACATCTTTAGGTCAAACCAGTCCCATAAGAACACAGCATGCAAGGTGGGCGATTAACCATAAAACTTCAGTGAGGTGAGTAAAAAAATTTCAGTGTGCTCATAAAAACCAGTGCCAGGAGCCAACAAAAATCTGTCAATTTCTCTTTTATCTGTCACTACAAAATACTGTACCAAGTCTCTTGTTTTTCTAGCTTCCATATCTTCCTACTATCCACTCTCTTTCTATTTTCCTCTCTATTTTCCTCCTCGTGCTTCTTCTTGTAAAACATTATGATGATTGGTGAACAATCTCACTCTTATGCTTCATAACAGCATTCAGCTTATTCGGTAGCTGAGATGGTTTCTGGCTCTGTGAGAAGGCTATTTCTGCAAATAATACATTGAATTCAGCACTCACACAACAGCGTTGCAAAACAGACATCTGTTGCTATACACTGTTCCATCAGATCCGCAGTGAGGTCTGTAGTCCATGGTGCATGCAGGAGAATACTTGGTACACTTAATCTGTCCACGTCCAAAAAAAAAAAAGAAAGAAAGAAAGAAAAAAAATAACAATTTCAGATCATTAAATCATAAAAAATAAAACTGTTTAAATACCTGGAGGGATTCTTTAGTCCAAAAAACCCATACTCAAAAAGACATATTCTCTGCAGTTTACATCATCTGACCCAACAATGGTAAGCCTATCATCATGGCAAAGCATAGCTTAGCTCAGGTTCAGGGCTTCTGTCTCCCTCTCATGCTCTACATTTGAGTGACAAATACATCCTGTGAGTTCTATCTTGTATTTCATATCCAAATTAGTCCTCTCCTCACCATACTGTCATTCACCTTATTCAGGCCTCAGTAGGTCCTGCCTACACATTTGCAATTTACCAATTTATTGCCCAGCCTTCATGCATTATCTGAGATTCCAGTCACCCTCCCCACTGAGGCCAGAGTGATTTTTTTTACAAGCCAAATTAGATCTTGTTCTTCACTTATTTAACTCATTCCCCATTCAACAGAAAGCGTCCTCATGACCTGTGCTATCCCTCCAGGCTCTTCTGCTCTGCCTCCTGTGTGAGGCAATTCCAGGACTGAGTTCCATGAGTGTTTCCTGCCCCTGGCCATCCCTGTGCCTGGGTGGATGGTGTTTTTCCTATTTTACGTGGCCTTACCTGCTTTATCCATCAAACTAACTCCTATTTCTCCTTAAAAGTCGGGTCAACTACTTTGATAAGTTTCATGATGACATTTCTCTCTCTCACCCATCAAACTGTGTTAGGCGCCCCTTCTTAAAATGAACTGTCTTTTACATGTTTACAGTCTTATATTGTTTCAAAGTTTGTTCTAATCATTGACATCCACTCACATAGCTCTTTACCCCTAAATTGTCTCTATATTTGTTCTTGAATATTTTGTGTGTGTGCTTTTAAAAAAATAACTTCCTTTATCATTATGAGGGTGGCCTTGAATTCCTAAGTCGTTTGAAATTCTTTTCTTAACCTGCTAATTAGTTGCAGCGTTAGGAAATAACCACATATACACCCACCTGTCCCAATTAAGGGCTCTGAATAAAGTTTCTGAAGTTTTCCTTCGGGTCAATAAATTAGCCATACTTCAGGTCATCTGTTTAGGCTGGTCAGATGTCTTTATACATAGTCATGAATAATTTTAAACTACATACTCTAAAATACTTTTTTTGGTATGAAATTAAAGAATTAGTGTAACATTTTATATAAGAATAAATGAAATTCCTGTGTATACTTACACATTCCCCATCATGAAGTTTTCGGAGTTGAAGTCCTCTTTCTCTGGAAGAGAAAATTTTAGTGAGTGGGTAATGCAGCTACTTGATATTTCATAAATACAGAATAAAATACAGCCATGTGTCATTCTGTGTTGTCTCACCAGGACTAAGAATGAGGAGTTCTGGTTAATATTCTATTCTAGTTGACTAATATTGACCATATATTTGATAGGTGATCATTTTGCAAACAAATAGAAACATAACAAAATAGATCAACACTGAAAGGAGATTGGGCATTTTTTAAAATAGTTCATGGTTATTCAGATCAAAAAGGAATGATATAGTGTGAAATCATTTTTGCAATTAAAAAAAGAAAATAAGCTCTAATCCATCTCTGGTATTAACAGTGCAGTGATTTTGTTACAGTTACTTCTCCTTTCTGAGTAGTAGATCCCTGACTTTTAAAAAGAGGATATAAGAAAATATAATCAGTAAGAACCCATAGGCCTTTAAACTCTTATGGTTTTAGTACTGTATGAGTTTGCATAGCCTAGAGACTTTATTCTGAGTAACAATTGATATTACACTTGACTGTAAATTTCAGAACAGCTAGAAAAGAAAAGAAAAAAAGAAGGAGAAAAATGATGAGAAGAAAGACGAGGTCATTTCTATGTACATTCACTCGGCGTCTGCTGTTTGGCTAAGATTTGACATGTTTTATCACAGCAAATTCTAAGCACTGTTATAATTTCTCTCTCACAGATGAGAAGGCCAAAGTGTGTAGTGGACCGGGTATTTGCCTTCAGTCACAGATCTACTAAGTGCAGTTTGAATTCTAACCCAGATGTCGGACACCCATGCCCATGATTTGAACCACTAATCATAAAATAGTGAATTCAAATTGCTGGAATGGCTGGTAATAACCATTCTTTCATTCTCCTAGATGCTGAGATGTTGTTTCCAGTGAGGAGTTAATATTTAATGTGCAGGGCTGGTGGTGGTTGGGATTCCAATTGGTTCCAACTACTCATTTGTATGATCACTCTCTTCCCCAGACTTTTCCAGGCAACCACAAGAAGCAACATGAATTTTCTCTGGAGTATGAGAGATCAAAGTCTTATAATAGTGTCCATGGCTAACAGCCTAAATAAAGATAGCTGTCTTCTGAGTTCCTGTTATGCAATAAGAATAATATAACACAGGGGATTCATATAACTTTGATCAAGATACATGTTCTGCCTGAGACCAGTCTCCCTCAGTGTAATGTGGGAATAAAAATGTGTGTATGTAGCAGTTAGTGCCCAAGGGATACTGTACAATATGAATGAGAATTTCACTGCATAGCTATATATATGTATGTATATGAGGTATATACATATATACATACATATATATGTGTACATACAGGGTATATACATATATATATAGCTAATTACACACATATATATATATATATATCCTTAGAGATATAACTAATTTTTTTATTCTAACAAAGCAGTGCCCAAAGAGTATTGACAACAGGTAGGATTTGTCAAACTATGTTTTTAAAAGCCAAGCAGATTTCAGCCAATGTGTACTTTGTGATCTTTAAAAGGAAGGGAGGGCTCAAAACTGAACATCATACTTACTGTTGCATCATACAAAACATGCATTCATTACTGTAAATTTTATCATCTGAGCCACATATTGGTTGATATATCCTTGAGCATGGAATCGCGGAGCCTTTTATGGCCAAGTATTGGGAGCAGTCCACCTGTAAATTGGAAGAAAAATTGATACCCTACAATTTCTTCAATTCTATAGTAATTCTCACTTCGAAAAGGAGAGAGAAGAGAGTGGAAAGAGTGCTAGCCTTTCCAAATTTTCTGCAAGCATGTCTAGAAGATCTTCTACGGACCAGGTGCTGCGGACCATGTGGTGGCTGCTACAAAAATTAATCAGACCTAGAACATTCCTTAAGGAAAATAATTGGCTGTTTAAGAAGGAAATATTAATCTCCCCTTTCAGGGTTATAGTGCAAGTCCAAAGGGATAATCAATATGAAAAATAATCAGAAAAGTTTAAATACTACCCCAAACTAAAATTTACATTATGTACTGCTTCTATTTTGCAAGGAGATTCCTTGTGCAACCTTTAAAAGAAATACCACCAGGACAAGAAAGGTAGGAACAAATGACCCTCTGAGGAATTACTTCAGTCCAACAGGAGCCAGTCTGACTACTTCCCCGGCTCCATTGGCACATTGGCTCTGATTCCATTTTCACAAAGACCACACAGAGAAGGGTGTACTCACCTGTGTTCCTCTTGCTTGATTTCCGGAAGAGAGTGGGATGAGATGCAATTGGAGAGAAGGCATAGGAGAAAGAACAAATTTCACATTAGAAATGCAAAGCTAAATTCATTGCTCACAGTACCTAAAACTATTTCCCAACATCCTTTGCCTAGGCCAGACCTAGGAGAGGTCACTTCTTTACTCAGGACCAACTTAGAGTGAAGACAGAGATGTATGTGATCTCTGGGGAGAAACATGGGGACATCTCTGGTCTTTGGAGGAAGGGCTGTCCTCTCCCTGAAAGTCTGACCCATCCCCACTTTGTCGGTCAGATCAATCCAAGTAAATGCTTTCTAAATTTTCTTCTGACTTTAGCATTCTGTAATTATTAAGAGCTGAATACATTGCAGTTAACATAAAGGCATGAGTATTTAAAAGGAATCTTAACTCACCAGGTGGAGAGACAGCCCATGTGGTGGCTGCTAGAGCAAGAATGGCAAAAGCAGTGATGGTCTTCATCATGGTGATGAATGAGGATACTAAGGATACTCTGCTCTGAGGCAACACGTCCAGAGAGAGAGACAGAGGGAAAATGGTCTGCCTAATGCATACAGATATATATAGTGCATATATGAGGGCAGAGTCCCACCTTCATTAAAAATTGACCTTTTTAATGATTGGCTGTTTACCCAAGCTAGGGCATTTTTTTCATTTGTCACGGAAAGCTTCCTTATTATCTTGATTTATAGAGAGTTGGAACACTTACGCCCTGTAACTCATCTACCAAAAGGTGTTTTGCGTAATAATCCTTTGATTACTCAGCAAATACAATGACATGGTTATATTTGAGAATAAATAAACCATAGATGCAGTAGAAAGAAATAAAATTAAAATGACATGTATCAAGTTAGCAGTGAGTTCCCTTAATTCCCCCCCCCCAATTCATCACTAACATTTTCAGAAAAATAAGAGACACTCCATAAAATGACATGTGTAAAGGGTATAAGTTTGCATGGTGACAGATAGCTACAGAAATTAGTGGAGTGATCACATTGCAAGGTATGAACATGTTAAATCACTATATTACATACCTGAAACTAATACAACAAATACAATACATACCAATTATACTTAAATGATTTTTTAGAGGTTAGATTGGATATAGAAAAGTTGAAATACAGAAAGTAAAAGCAAGGAGGACATTTCTTTTAAATGTCCAGTAGTAGATAATGTGAATAGTGGGCACTGTAACACCTTGCTTTTCTAGAGCATGAAGATACTTTACATCTATGAAGTCTTGTTAAATGATTAAACTGGTCAATTATGTAGACCAGTATTATTGCTACTGAACAGACGGGACAAAAACTCAGAAAGATTAAATGAATTCTATTTAGTCCCATAGGTCAGAGTGGGGACAGCTAGTTCTACAAAATCCTAGCCCTTTATTTCTATCCTAAAATACCTTTTTTTCCTTTATTAACATATATTATTTAATAAATAAAATGGGCATTTATAATGAAAGTTCTGGTTTTAGCATACTGTCTCATGCTTCTTAAGAGTATAACCATGATATTCTGTTTAACACAATCCCTTGTCTATCCAAAATAACCAATATATTTTTCAATAATACAGACCACATGACTTCCAATTACTTAACACTTTCATGAGTTAACATAAAGGCATGAGTATTTAAAAGGAATCTTAACTCACCAGGTGGAGAGACAGCCCATGTGGTGGCTGCTAGAGCAAGAATGGCAAAAGCAGTGATGGTCTTCATCATGGTGATGAATGAGGATACTAAGGATACTCTGCTCTGAGGCAACACGTCCAGAGCATGTCCTATTATCTCACATGGTCCTCACATCAGCTTTCCAGAAGATAGAGTTAAGACAGAATTAATTCACAAAGGAGAAACTCAAAGATTGAAGAAGTTAAGCAAATTCCCCAAAGCAGACAGCTACCAAGTGATAGAATCTTGACCAAAACTGGATCTTCTAATTTCAGATGTTATGACCTAGCACTAACATCCTGCATTTGTTTCTAATCTTTTAAGGAGTGTTTCTCTCATGCATACTTTCCATTTTCCAATGTTACCTGTTTCCCTCAGGTAGAGTTGCATAATTTTAATTTACACCATTGTGAAAGTTGAATACTTACACCTCACCCATATTTCAAGGCTTCATCAATGTTTGAAATCTACATACTACAAGAAATGCTCTCCAGAAGATTTTCTAAATGGGATGATCTTCCCAAGTTATAGTGGAGCATCTTATTAGACTGACCATTTCTAAGTAGATAGAAATAAGGACAATGGCTCAGAGGATGTTAGAGCAGGTGGCGCCCTGAACAAGCATATGGGTCTGTGGTTTTCAAGCTTTTCATTGTTATTTTTTAATTAAGAAATGGAACATGTTTTTCTTTCCAGATGTCACTTTGTGGGGCCAGTAATAAATGAAACAGATATTTTTAAAGGCAGTAACTTGAATAGAAGACAGAGCTCAAGAGTACCTGCATTCTCACACAAACCTCAAGGTTCCATGTCAATCCTTTCCAGAAGTTCCAATCAAAACTTAAAAAAAAAAAAGAAGGAAAGAAAATGATGTAAGGACACTCGTTGAATCAGATCCCCTGAAACTGGTACGAGATTCTTCCTTCTTTGTCATATGTTCCCATACCACCATCCAGCCCTGTGTCAACATGAGATTTCTGCCTCTAATACTTTCTAAAGAAGGTGATGGAGGACCTGCCACTTGGGTCCTAGACTGAGTTCTCCATTTCTCACTGGACATGACTTTCTGGACACCCCATAAAACCTTCAAGGTCAACATGTTCCCCAAAAACCTTGATGCCAAATCCCATTTTTAATGTCTTCTCTTCCATTTCACTCAGCTATTTGTCAGCAGTAACCCAATCCAGGAAAATTTAGGAATCTTCATTTCTTCTCTCATTTTTGCATTTACATCTACTCTCTCACCAACCAGGTCATACTTTGTGTGTGCCTTCCTCTGCAGGAAAAATATGTCTTTTATATTTTGTTGTCTTCTTTTTTAATCCATAGTTCAAGAGTATGGTCTAGAAATCTACTCCCATGTTCCTCCCTTTTTGGAAATTCCCATTGACAGGATAGACAAATCAATCCCATCAACAAACTCTAGCAAGACTGAGCTTTTCTTTCTTCCTCTTGCCACCTACTCAGTAATTATCTAAGGATTTAAAAACAGCATGGAGAATTATGTGAATTCAGTATCATCACAATACATTGCCCAAATTGAAAGTCATTTCAAAGGATCCACACCCATTTCTATTACCAGTTGCTTAACAGGCTCAAGGGTTTTGCTTCAAACAAATTGATTAGCTGTGGCTCTAGTTCGGCCAGCTTTTGATGTGGGCATGTGCTGTCACGACTCCCTAGTGATCCCCAATATGGTCCCGTGCAGTGTGAGTTTTGATCAATAAATGCAGGTGTACAAAATTATTTAGTCTTTTTTGGCACTAGATAAAGTTACATTTTATTCTGCTCCCCACCCCCATTCTGCCTGGGTTTGGGAAGATTTGGTCCTATTCGTTACTGGAATTTATGAGAATCTAAGATGCTTAAGCTGTGCTCAGAAAATGAGAGCAGGCCCTCTGGTCTGGACACTCTTGGTTGCTGCCTGCACCGTGATGGTCCACGCTGGCCACAGATGGTTTCCTTCACTGAGGTTGCTCCCTGATTCTATGCCACACATGTGACAGGGCTGTTTTTTACCCCGAATACCTGAATCTAGGGTTTGCGAGACATTTGTTTTAGTCACACACTCAAGAGTCTTCTGCCTTTTCAGGACACAGTCCAGCAGCAGTCCCTTTCGTTTTTCTTGAAAATTTTATTCCTTCTGTTTTGTCTACTTTCTAAGTATTCAAGCCACAAAGTGTAATTTCTTGCCTATAATGTTTGTATGCTTTTGTTCAGTTACCTCAAACATCCTACACTTCTTTTTCTGCTAGTTTTGTGATAGAAGGAGGAAAGATAGAAGGGAGACTAAATAATAGCTTTTAAATACTGCTTTCATTGTTGATCTGTGTTATTATTTCTTGTTTGATATATTGACATTGAAATGACTATCAAAATTTCATTCTTCTTTAGAATCTTATTTTGTACACCCAGGTCAGTGCTAATCTGGAGTTAGGCAGCTCTACCAGGAGTACTTTAATGGGTACTTAAAACTGGACTCACCTAGCTGCCTACACCTCCTCTGAGTGCATAGGAACAGCCTCTGGGTGAGGAAGGATGTGGCATTTCCTGCTTGATTCATTAATGTTTGTCCTGTGATCAGAGGTTGGGATATAAGCAAATAATTTTTGTGGACACAACTTGTCAATAACTCATTTTTTGAGACCTTGGCAAGAGTTCTGGCAACTTTCTCACTTAACATTTTTGGAGCAAAGTGGAGCCAAAGATGAATATAGTAAACTTGTGACTTGTCATTTTATCACTGCTCCCAGGACTCCTTCCGTGTGAGTCACACCATTGGAGTTCACTTTTCATTGCTGATCCCTTCACTCTATGCCAAAACACTCTGCAGGTGTGCTGTCTCCTGCCGTATGTTCCATGGATTTGGCATTGAAGTATTCCAGAAGTAATCGTTTCTGTAGATAATGAACAATTTTATGGGGTTGCTGAATATTAAATCCATTCCTTTCATCCAAAAACATAATCACATAGGTAGTATTATTTGCATGAAGAGTGTAGAACTGGGGTTCATAAGGCTAGCGGGACTGGTATAAGGATCATGCACTAAAAAGCCATATGCTTGAATTTGTATTTCTGATTTACATTCATTTCAGTAAGCTAAGAAAATTACTTTCTCTCCCTTGCTTCAGGATTCCCTTATATTAAATATGTTGAATAAATAATCTCTAATTTTTTTGTAGCACTGTCAATCTAGGATTTTATCATCCTAAAAAATAACCTTTTCCTGATTGATATTGTCTTTATTACTACACACCACATTTTAGCTAATAAAATGCAGTTAGTTAGTTGAAAGCACAATGTTAATTACAATACACTTTGCAGAATATTTTTCTGGCCTCATGCTGTTCTTTTCATTCTTTTGTAGCTTCAGCTTTTGCTAATATTCCTGAGAAACACCTCACAAATCTATCCTTCCTGGGGGTGGGAGGTGCATCTCATAGTTCATATGTTCTTTTGTAACTAGTTTGTTTCTAACCATTGGTACCAGCAATTTTTAATTGGTACCCGGAAAGGAAGGCAAAAATCTCTAAATTCTTTGAAAAATAATGGTCCTACCTTATTCTTGTAGGCTTACATCATAGGCCAACACTGAGAATGTCTGTCCTCAACTTCCTTTTAAAATTCTTAAATGTCTAGGTTCACTGAACAACTTTCAATAAGCAGTTGTTCCATGCCAGGCATGGTACTAGGCCCCAGGGATGTAAACCAGAACACTAAACTACCTCTTTGCTTAAAGAAGTCATAGTCTTGTGAGAGACATGGACTTGTAAATAAGCAAGTACAAAATGCTGATAGCTGGTAATATAGATGGAAGGACAGGATGTTATGGAGTCATAACAAAGAAATAACTAAGTCACATTCTGAGAAAAAAAAGTGATAGGTTTCCAAAACTGAGCTCTACTTTGACTGTGGTGAGAACAAATTAGTCTGTTGTTTGGAGAGATGGACCTTGAGAAAGAAAAGGAAAAGTGGAAGAAGGACCAGTGGTAGACAAGAAGGATATGTTAGGAAGAGGAGACATGTAAGAAGTCCAAGATAATTATTCAAGGTCAGGAAGGCAATGCAAGAGTTGAAGCTAAAGGGGTGAACAGAAGCCTTGCATGTTAGGAGGAGTTTGGAGTTCCTGTTGGAAGCTAGAAAAGCCCTTACTATACTTAAAGGTTTTAAGCATAATACCATCAAAAAGGCCAAGACTGAAGCAGGAAGATCATTTGGAAAGCAGCTGTGGTCAGTCATGAAAGGGTGATGATATGGCTTGAAGCAAAAGCTTATCACATTTGGGGATTGACGCTGTAGAGGATAAAGAGAGCGGGGAAGATAACGCCTAGATTTCTGGCTTGTCTCATTGTGCTTTGCTCCAGTGCAGCAAGGCTGCTTAGTAGGAATTTTCCAAAAGTCTAACCTGGGGAATGAAAAGATCTGTTTTGAAGAGGCCATTTGTAGATTAAACAAGAAACAGAGCTATAAACAGACTTGATGGAAACAATCAAATCTGTTTAGGCTATTGAAAAGGGCCTAAAATTCATAAACAAAAAAAATTAAGGTAAATGTAAGATACACATGGGTTTTGAAGATATTTACAAGTACTGAAAGAACTTGGCCTGGAGGAAATCAGTGCATCAGAATAAGCCAGAAAGACCTCTATGGCCAAATGAAAATTCTATCAAGGATAACAAATATTGTGATTTATTTTCCTGAGACCGATCCTCAATAGACAAAGCTTTGTCTCTGTTCTCTCTTCATGCTTGAAGAATGATTAACAGTCACATATTGAGATGGAACTTTAATTTTAATACTAGAAAGGAAAAGAGATCGATCCGTGTGCCAAAATGGTGTCAGGGGAAAAAAACAAAATGTCTTGTTCTGCTTTTCTCCGTTAGGGAAATAGCTATCACCGGTCACCAGGAAAGGTCACAGGGAGTGTTATTTGAGAACACATTCCCTTCATTTACCGTGATCTATGCGTGTAAGATATGAGACTGGCCTTGGTCAAAGTCAACCAAGAAGGTCAGAAAGAGTATTGAATCGTGCTTTTCTCAGTTTCAAACACACATTAAGTATTTAGAAATGTCAACATTTATTATTTCCCATTATCGTTATCGCAGAATGAGAAGTGTGGTTGGCATCTAACAGTACAGCAGGGAGCAAAAAGAAGACAATTGAAATGTGGAGAAGAAGGGGAAGAGACAGAGTCCTATCCCTTAGTGGCTTATAGCCCACAGGTCAAACTGGGCCCACCACCTCTTTTTGTAAATATTCTTTTGCTGGAACACGCCCATGTATATTTATTTACACACTCTGCATTAATTTTTCTTAAAAATACATTTTATTGATTATATTATTACAGTTGTCCCATTTTTTTCTCCTCCTCCGCCCTGTAGTCTCCCTCCTACCATCATTTCTGCACCTTAGTTCGCGTCCATGGGTCATACATATAAGTTCTTTGGCTTCTCCATTTCCCATACTATTCTTAATTTGCCCCTGTCTATTTTGTATCTACCATTTATGCTTCTTATTCCTTGTATCTTTTCCCCCATTCTCCTCCCCACCACTGATAACCCTTCATGTGATCTCTATTTCTGTGAATCTGTTCCTGTTCTAGTTGTTTGCTGGGTCCCTGGGCCTTTCCCTGTCCAGGGTCATCTCATCCCATTCCAGATCACTCTATCCTCTACCCACCCTATCATTAAGCCACACTCTTTCCCTAGTGTTCATAATGATTGTCAAGGATTGGTTGAGCTTTAAGGGTTGGATAACAATGTCTTTGTGCATATCACCTAATGTTCATAATTGTAATCAAAATAATAATTTTGAAAGTATAGAAGGTTTGTTGTTTATATCTCAATAACACGTTAAAAATGGTATAAGAAAGCAACAACATCTCAAAAAATAGTATGTCTTGGCCATGAAAATAGAGTTTCTGGATTTCCTATGAATAACCAGGAAGGAGAGACAACTCCACATGTCATAGAATCTCTAAACCCATCCTGTACTTCCTGGAATTGCCAAACAGCAATATTGTTCCTCACTTTTTCCCCCTGATATTGTCATGCTCAAAAAATGATTTACATGACTCTTTCTTTTTTCTTAATGATAACATAGGGGAAAAAGCATAGAAACTGATTTATTTTTGCAAAGTTCCAAAGCACAATGATCACCACATCCTACTATAATTAGCCTAGTGACAATTTATCTAAACTAAAAAGAGCAAAGGAAAAAATGCAAAATTAACTCCCCAAATCCAACTAGGCCTGCCATTCTGGGCACAGTTCCTTGTAGCTGAGAACAAGTTGAACTGTGATGGGCTGTCCACAGGCTTTCTCCCTCAGGAGTGTGTGCAGTGCCAGCCTGGAGACTAGATGTGATGACATGCCTCGGTGCTGTCACTGGCGCCAGTAGCGAGATTCCGAGCATGACAGAGTTCCTGGTTGTTCCATCCACCCTTCCCTAAAGTTTGTATTTCCTGATCAGTTTCTCATGTGTTTTATTTTTCTCAGAACCAATACCTCATTTAAAAAAAAATTTTACTCTATCACAGTCGTCCTAATTTTTTCTTCTTTGCCCTCCTTTGCCCAGCCCACCCCCGCCACAGTCATTTCCCACCCTGTTCATGTCCATAGGCTGTTCATACGTGTTCCTTGACTAGTCCCTTCCCCTTCTTTCCACCCTTTCCACCTTCCTCCCCCAGCCCCTCTGGTCACTGTCAGTCTGTTCCGTGTTTCTATGTCTCTGGTTCTATTTTGCCCATTAGTTTATTCTGTTCATTAGTTTCCTCTTATAGGTGAGATCTTATGGTGTTTGTCTTTCACCGACTGGCTTACTTCTCATGTGCTTTAGCTCATGGTCTAGTTTAGTAACCTCCGGCCCCATGTAGCTATTGAGTACTTGAAATGTGACTGGTCCATAATGAGATGTGCTGGCAGTATAAAATATATATCAATATCAAATAGTTAATAAAAAAATGCTATTGATAATATTTTGAAATAATAGTTTTAATATATTGGGTTAGATAAAATATATTTTTAAAATTAATTTTACGCATAGTGTTTTAGCTGTGAAAAATTTGAAATTACATACATGACTCATACTTATAATGGCAGTGCTGCCTAGAGGCTTACACACACTAGGAACCCTCATTTCCTTAGTCTTCCCCCAGGCTATGAAACCAAGGCCCCAACAGAGATATTGTCAAGAGGCAACGTGATGAGATGTGAGAAATTACTGGTTTGTGTCATTGGATGGGGCTTATGTAACTGAGAGGTTAGTTACACTATTCATGGAAACAGAGATGCTAGACTGAGGAGCTGGTGAGGTGACAGACAGTGAAGGTGAAGCTGATTCATAGCTGGTTGGCTTTATGTAGCTGTTGGCTGCCTGGGACCCCCTGTCTCTCTACCTCTGTTCCCAGTTATGACAACAACTTGAATAGGAAAAAAGTGAGCAATTTCTGTCCACCAATGGGCTTAGCAAGACAAAAGGGTAGAGTTTATTCAACTTTCATATAAAACAAATTCATATTAGTCAGGCAGTGGCAAAGAAATCCCAGAAAGGGTGTTTTGCTGGGTTTATGTTTATTGAACAATAATGGCAGAAACAATATTGCGATTGGGAGGTCTGCAGAGCACAGACTGGGTGGGGATGTCTCCGTGCTCTCTGTTCACAGAATATAGGAGGAAAGAGATGGAAAAGACCGAAAGTCAGTGAGTCCATTCCCCCAACAGCTCTCTATTGTTTTCTACAGTGAATAAGATGAGCTCTGAAGAATTCTCTGTATATACAGATGGTAAAGGTAGGCAATCCAGAATTGGAATATGCATCTTCCCTCATGGCTTTCACCAATCCTCGAATCATTTGTTCTAGAAGAGAAGATGATAGGTTAGATGGTAGAAATTCAGAGACGTTGTACAAATGTGGACTACACACTTACAGCTGCACCATAGGGAAAGAGATCCATAAACTCCTGCACTCTGTCAAGAGCTCACAATCTAAAATCACTTTCACATTTCATTCAATTGAGGCAATGAGCCTTTATGGAGCACCTAGTACATACTGCTGTTTGAGGTAGGTACAAAAACGAACTCTGCTCTCGATTACTTGTGGCCTTCATACAGAGAGATAGGTATTATGAACATCATTTCACAGAGGTGGAAACTGAGCTTCAGAGAAGGTTAATGATGTGCCAAGGTCTCACTGTTGGTCAGGACTTAAATCCAATTCCTCTACCACTAATGGTTTACACTTATAATTCGTCTTAGGCCATAAAAATATAAGCAGCTATCTTCCTTGCCTGACGCATCCAATATTCATATACTATTTAAATCAACATTTAAAGCATTAAATCAACACAATTTTTTAAAAGGGGGTGAGGGCCTTAGGAAGTTTCCTTCCATATAACTGCACACTATCGCCCAGAGTCCTAGCAACAGTGTCATTGCAAATTCAAATCTCCATTCCAGCTTTCACGCTGAAACAAACTTGTGAGGTTGCTTCTGGTTTGAGAATGATAAACTATGGCCTTATCAGAGCCTTGAAAATTTTTGTCACTGGACTGAGAATTGTCAGTTATTTGGTCTCACAAAACAGTAACGGCAAGATAGCAATTTCCTGCCAAAGTAGTTAATCTTTATTTAATTGAGGTCATGCCTTCTCTGGAGGGCTGGGTTTTCAAAGACGCCTGACCCCTAAGGAATGGTGGCAGAACATAAGAAATCAAGTCAGATATCTGCATTGACCCAAGATACAATACTAAGTAACTGATAAGCTGCAGGATTTCTTCCAGGATGGTTTTCTGTAAAATGAGAAAGAAAATAATCCCTGCCCTACTTACAGGACTATTGTGAGGATGCAAAAGGACAAAGCAAATGAAACTCTAAAGGGTTATACTAATCTTAGCAGTTACTGCACAATAAGAAGTCCTTCTTAGATAGTAAGAAAAAGTATGGGTTCCAGGATCCTCAATCTATTTTTTCCAGGCAAGTTGTGACTTCTTAGCCTTTTATTCTTTTCTTGGGAGTGCAGACTCTCTTAGGGAATCTTCTATCTGGCAAAATGGTCAAGCAATAGGTTCCAACCTCCAGCATCTGAATCCATAATACTTATTGGAGCAATGCTGAGCCATGACCCACCTGTACCACCTTGGTGATTCCAAAATCACAAAACTGAGTCACACCGAGGGAACTGAAACTGTGCCCGAGACATTTTCTGTTCTAATGACATACTCCATCAGGTAACATCATATATAATTCCTGTTGTTAATAATGCCTGTTACATAATTCTAGTGGAAATAAAACACCGAAATATGAAAGGAAGGAACTCCCTGACAAACCTTCTGTGCTTAGCCCTGGCAAGGTTTTTCATTATTTGAATAAATATATCTTATCAGTATGATCCTATGGCAACTTCCTCCTAAAGCCTCACAACTTTCGTCAAGTTGCCTAAATGAGATTGTACCAAGGTGTGCTCTAAGATGTGGTCTATAGGACTTGCATAAAGGTTATTTTTACCTTCCTGTTCTGGTATTTATGTGGCCAGGCGTGTTTGTGAGATGAGGGGACAGTATGTTCTGTCAATAAAATGAGGGGCAAACCACTAAGAGTTTATATGTAATAAGATAGCAAACACAATGCAGGGACTAGAGCAAAAACTTAAACCCTCTCTATATATGTGTAAAGACCCAAGGTAGAGAGATGACTTTGTCAAGCCCACATGAGAAAGAAATGAAGATCTGACTTTATCCCGTCTCCGCCTATGCCACCTGCCCTCCAGCTGCGAGTGTGAAACCAGACACAGCGGCTTACAGCTCCTGGTTTTCTGGTTTCCTGTAACAAGGCTCACTGAGTAGTCCTTTTGAAGATGGTCTTTCAAGTGTTACTTAAGATCCTCAAACATGGCAGAATAGTTTCCAATTGCATTATTGCCAAAGCTTTTCATGGCAATGGAAGGGAGTAAAATAATAATGTAGATAATAGTAAATAATTATTTATTATATTCATGAAATATTATTTATTTTAATTAAATATAAATATATTTGTGACTATAAATGTATTAAAATAGAATTCATTAAAATGATTAAAAATAAGCACTGTGTCAGGGTCTGTTTCTCTAAGTTCATACTTTGATCTCTTAGGTATAATAATAATAATAATAATAATAATAAATGCCATTAATTTTTAGACACTGTGCCAAGTGCTTAGAAGTCAGTATTTCTTGAATCCTTTCAATAACTCAGTGAGACCTTTAGCTTAGATATTTATGTGATTTGCCAAAGGTCTCACATATGAAGAACATCAAAAACTGGAATTTGAACCCATATTTATGTGGTAACAAAAGATTTTCTTTTATTTGAATATTCCTAGTTTTTTTCCCCAAGTTACATATCATCTCACTAAAGGAAGAGACTCCTCATCACTGGGGAGACTGTCAAACTCAGCAATATGCGTCAAAATGTCCCTGTGGGGATTTAAACGAACAGGCCAACTTTTCATTTTGGGAGGTCATTTCATACAATGTAAAATGTAAGGATATGAGGGCTAAACAGAAATGGTTTAAATCCAGTTCGGTTGCTATCTGACCTCTCAACCTCTGTCTCATTTTTTATTGTAGAGCACAGAAAAGAACACGTATTCAGTGAAACTATGTTAGGGACAGTTACTAAAAAATCTGTTAAGGATCCCAGTAGACACTTTAAAAATGCTAATTACTATATTATTCTTCCCACATATTTCAGTAATTACTTAATTATCTCTACCAACCTGTTTTGACGCTGCAACCAGGGACCCCAGTGTACTTGCAGGTGCCGGCGTGCTGAGAGGTGCTGTTTCTGGGATGCTACTCTCCTCACACTGCCCCTCGCTGAGTATGCGTGTGTTAGTTTGGCGCATTCTAAAACAGAACAGAGTAATTTTCGAAGATGGGGAAAAGGAAAAAACAAAAGTTGATGTGGGTGATATTTGGGCATTAAGCCAGAACTGACATTAGGGGTAGGGCACGGGACCTGCATTCAACTCGTTTTCTAGTAAGCATCATCCACGGTTGGTCTCTCTTCTGGTCGAGCTCTGGGTTTGTTTCCCAGGCTGGGATCTATTCAGTTGTGTTTCATTCACTGCTATACTTACAGAATTGTTGAATGTTGGAAATAAACTTGGAGATCATCTAGTCTACAGGAGGAAAACTCAGGGCCTGTGGGCCAAATCCCGCCCTCCACCTTGTTTTATCTGGCCTGGCACCTTGTTTCTTCCTGGTGGCAGTGCCAAGTTCTTGCTTACCTGTTAAGGAGTAATTAAATTTATACAGTCCTAAAATTACATTCGGCCCTTTGAAGGCAACTGCGAGGCTGATGTGGCCCCCAGTGAAAATGAGTTTGACACCCCCGATCTAGCCCCAAAGCTATTATTTTACAAGGGGGAAGTGGGGTCCCAGAGAGAAACTGGACTTTCAGTTTCTATAATGTGACTTAGGGATCATAAAATATATTTTATATAGATATAAAATATATATAGAATATAGAATGCATATATAAGTATATTTCATAACAAGACACAACATGTAGTTTGAATTTTATAGTTAGAAAGACTCAAAGGGTATGAGTTTTAATGCCTCTTACTTCAGAAATGTTATACATTAAACATCTGCTTGTTTGACTCCTGTGATGGGAAATTCACTGTTCAATGAGGCAATTCACTTGTCTTTTGGCATTGCTCAAGTTGAAATAGTTTCCTACAGCTTCCTCTAAATCAGCAGAAACCAGTACTGTTTCCTTTTGCCTGAGATAGACTGAGTTTTCTGTTCATAATATATACTCCCAGTTTCTTCATCATTAGATCCACCCGGGGGTATGCTTTTATTAATATTTGCATCATTGAGATTTCTCACTCTAAAGTTCCCTTCAAGTAGATGTTCACTTGTCACGGGTTTATATAGTTAATAGAATGCTTGAAGAGCATTGGATGGCCTTTACAATAAAGAGAAGTTGAAGGATTTCTGGGCTAAAGATGAGGCATTATACAATAAGAAACTGCTGAATGATTGCCCTGCTTCCTTAAATAGGGATTTCTTAATACTTAAAACTCCATAAGATCCATGGATGGACTTCAAAAGTTGAATGTGTCCATAGATATAATGCATACGAATTGTTAATGTCACATCTTTTTCTTTCTTTTGTTTTCTGGAAAGAGGTATCTTTCTTCATATTGTCAAAGGAATCTTTGACTCAATTTTTAAAGGAACTCCTGGCCTTGTATACAACAGTAATACAGTGGAGAGAAAAGAAAACTGTATTATCCCCAAAGCAACAAGGTTAAAATCCTGTCTCATCTACTTCCTAGGCTTTGTGACTTTAAACAAATTACCTGCACTCTCTGAACCTCGGATTCACCCTCTGTTCAATGAGGGCAACACCACTCTATGGCAGGGAGTGGGGGGTCAGTGTGGGGTGAGTGTGAAAGTGCCTGGCCTACCAACGTGATGTGAGAACACATAAAGCTCTCATGTTCAGATTTTATTCTAAATATGTGAACTTAGAATACAAGTAGAGTGGCTTTTTTTCTTTTATGAGTTATTTCACTTAAAAGGAAATAAATGTAAATCAAAATATTTTTCCAGAATTTAAAAACAGGGTATCAGGCCCATCCTGGCATCTGGGGCCTTGCTTACAGTGTCCAGTGAAAGACGGGATGCACAGATTGCCGTGGAAGTATGAGGTGGGGTGAGGCAAAAAAGTTAAGATTTTCCACCACGTTCTCACTCAAAGATGGTCAAACGGAGGCTGGGAAGAGGTGAGGAATGTGACTGGAGGGGAGGGGAGGGTGACACGAGCAGAAAAACGACTACAAAGCTACCACCGATAGCAAAAGTCTTAAAACGAATCCTTTGTATTTAATTTAAAAGAATAATTCTTCTTAATAACCCTGGGAAGTTAGTTGGATCAGAGATCTGTCTCCACTTCTCCAAAGAAGAAACCAGGTCTCAGAATGATGAGATAATCAGCCCACCGAAGCACAGATAGGAACAGATCTGAGAGCAGACACCAGGTCTGCTATTTGCTCCAGTGTGTTTTTTTATGCATGAGACCACTTTCTGCTTCCAGAAGACTGAGGAAGGACGGGAGATCTGTGACTATCAGGTAGTGATAAGGTCCATTAGCGATTATTGGCTGTGCTGAATCTATATAGCAATGATTCTCAAATTTTTTTGTTAGTCAAAGGATGGATGATGTTCGGACTCCCACGAGTGTGGTGAGCTTTCAGAGACTTTCTCTAACTGCCGTAACCCCGCCACTTTATCCTTTCTCTTCCGTTCGGTAATGTATCTAGGCAATTTCATTAAAGGGATGACATCAAATGTCTTCTATATTATATAATGATAATGATCTCAAAATTTACATTTTGAACTGCTGTGATTAGTGAACTGGTTGCAGCACACCTCAATTTGCTATCAGCTCACTACTGTGGGCAAATACTGTCTTCAGGAGCCTTTACACTGGAAGGCATGATGGTGGGACTTGTATACTTACAGGTTTTCATGACAGAGCATGCATGGGTTGCTGTATGTCTGGCCATCATCACCACACACAGGCTGCAGATTCTTTGGGCAAAGGTAGCCCATCTTGGGCACTATTCGGTAATGTTCGCATATCTCAGCATTCTGAACAAGCAAAATATAAGTCAGGTCACTAGATGGCACTACAGAGGGACAAGCTAAGGGAAATCCTGATTTCCTCCATCACACTTGAATAACTGATTAGTAAAGAAACCATCACAAAGGTCAGACAAACTCACATATTTATATCCCAGATTTGGCTTCTTTACAGTAGGGAAGATAAGTAGCTAAACCAAGAAACAGAGGAAAACAAAGCAATAAGAAAGCAGAAATTCTACATAATATCGGGCACAGAAAAACTGAGATATGACCATCAGAAGAAGATTAGGATGATAACCATGCAAAAAATAATACTGTCTTTCTTAAATGAAGGCATCGGTTATACAAAATCTAAAAAGGAAAGACTCAGAGGTAAATAATTGCTAACTGCATGGGCTATTGAATCCTAGCTGTGCCACTAAACTAGAGAAATGATTGACCTAACTTCTCTGAGCCTTAGTTTCTCATCTGAAAATCATGAATAATAATAGCTCTTGTCTCACGTTGGTGTTTTAGGGGATTAAATCCAACAATGCATTTAAATGCATGCATAAAACCATTTGGCACATACTAAGGGCTCAGTATATGTTTTCAGTATGTTTCCCAAGATAAAACAATTTTTTACGTAAAGGAGGAAACATAACTTGTTTTTGGTAGTCTTTTAGAAGTGTGATTTCAGTAATAACTTTATTAACTCAAGAAAAATAGGACCAAAGAAACAAAGACAGAAAAACTTAAGAAATGGAATTATAGAAGACTTAAATACAATTGTATCAGTAATTCATTAAATAATAATAAAACTAAGTACTCCAGTTAAAGAGCAGAGATTATCAGACTAGAAAGACAAAAAGACTTAACTATATATTGTTTATAAGAAGTATACTTTAAATATGTCTTTCTATTTCATCCAATAGGTTGAAATTAAAAGGATGGAAAACATATACATACAAACATTCATCACACAAAAGCTAGATCTATGTCTATATTAATAGCACTTCAGTGGAATTTAGGATAAAAGTTATTAGTAGAGATAAAGAAGAGAATTTCTTATGATACAATAGTAGATTCATGAATAACAATCCCAAACATTCAGATATTTAAAGTATAATTTCAAAATATACGCGGCAAAAATGGACTGCCTGAAAGTAGACACAGGCAACTTTAAAAACATGAATATAAACATTCACACACTTCTTTCAGTAATTGGTAGTACAGACAAAAAAGGATATAGAATATTTGAAAAACAAAATTACCCAGTTTGACTTAAATGAAATTTATAAACCTCTATATCTAACAGTTGTAACCTACATATTCTTTTTAAGTACACATTAAATTATTACCATATAAACCTTATTCTGGGCCATTAAGTAAGTGTCAATAAATTTCACAGAATTAAAGTAACAAAATACAAGTTTTATGATCACAGTGGGATAATTCTGGTAATAAATATTATAGTGATAAGGTTCCTACATCTTCAGAAATTAAGCAACACAATACTGAATTACTTATGACTCAAAGTAATCAGAATTCAGAAGTGCTTTGAACTAAATAGTAATGAAAGTTTAAGCTGTCAAATTGCACTAGTTAATACAGTGATCTGAGGGGAAGTTATAACTATAGAATTAGAAAAGAATAAAGTTTTAAACACTGATCTAAATTTTCTTCTCAGAAGCTAGCAAATTAAGCTCAAATAGAAAAAACTAACAAATCAAGAAAAGGAATTTATGAAATAGGAAACAGAAGAAAGTCAAATGTTAATTGTTTAAAAAGATTCATAAATTAACAAACCATTTGCAAAATATATATTACAGTATTAAGTATAAAAAGGAGTATTACTATATAAATGTAGGTATTAAAGGAATAACGTGGCAATGTTATAAATAATTACATGCCAATAAATATGACCAGAGATGAAATTAAGAAGTTCTGTGACAACCACTTTCTGAAACAGACACAGAGAAGAAATAGGACATTTCATAGTATCGACTTTGCTGACATTCCTTTCAGAAACTTCGTAAGAAGTTTTTGTTTTCAATAAATAGTTCAAACACTGACATGGAACCCTTTTTGGATTCTGTGAGTTCCAAACTGACAGAGATATGAAGGGGAATTTAGAGAAGTACCTTCTACGAGTCATAGACAAAGGCAGGACCTTTGCACATTATTAACCATGCACATTGTTAATAATTTTCAGGTATCTGCTGCTACAAAGGTCAAAATTACTAGGATAAGCCTTATGCAGAAGCAATGCGGACAGGATGCTTCTCTTTTTCTTACATACTACATCAACCGTGAACAAATCCTGGCTTCGCCTTCAAAATACAGCCAGGGTCCAGCTCCCTCTCCTGACCTCCATCACTACTACCTCCTCATACACACTAGCATCATTTCCTCTGTGGGTTACTGCTATAGCTAACAAGCTGCCTAGTTTTCTCTCTTGTCTGCCTGCAGCGCATTTTCATTAGAATAGGCAGTTACTCTTTTAAAGTATAAATCAGATCACATCACTCCTCTTCAAATTTTTCATTCAGAAGAATAACTGCCACGTTCAAAATCCAATGTAACCTGGCCCCCCGTGACTTTAATGACTTCCTGCCCTGCAGCTCTGTCTGAGGTCACTCTATTTCAACTACACCGGCCTCTTTGCTCTCCTTGGGGCTTTGCTGATCCTCCTCTTGGAAGGCTCTCCGCTCTCTTACGCACGTGAAATCAATCTCTTTAGGCCCGGGTGCAAGTGTCGCTTCCCCAGGGACACTTTCCTTATAGCATACTTAAAATTGTAACCCAGAATTTACGACATAATTTTTCTATTTTATTTCCTCCTTGGTGATTATATTTTATTTATTCACATTATCTATTATCTGTGTCCTTCCAAAATAAACTCCATGAGTTTAGAGAGTTCTGTTTTAGTTACAGACAGAGGCTACTGTTTTTATACACATAAAGAACGCTTGGAAAAATAGGAGCTTAATAAATATTTGTAGAATGAATAACTGAATGGTTAAATAGATGACAAAATAAATAATAAATGTGGTTCTCTTCTCCAAGAGAAATTTCAGCTCAAAACCAGATTGTATGTTAGCAGGAAGCATGATGGGGTTTCTGGGCGCCTGGAGATTTACACAGGTGTAATCACTTATGACACTGCACTTCTTTACATGGCAACTATGCCTCAGTAAAACGGTTTTTTAAAGAACAGATTTTAATACTTACAAAGCCAAGATATGGAAAAAACCTAAGTGTTTGTCAGTGGATGAATAAATAGGTCAAGAAGATGTGGTGTGTGCATATGTAAAATGAAATATTATTCACTTATGAGAAAGAAGGAAATCCTGCCATTAAGAAAACTTGGATGAACATTGAGGGCATTAGGCTAATTGAGATTAGTTGGACAAAGAAAGACAAATACTGTATGTTATCACTTATGTGGGAAATCTCAAAAAGCCAAACTTACAGAGACAGTTACCAAAAGCTGAGACAGGAGAAAGGGCAGGGGGCAGTGCTGGTCCAAGACTACAAACTTCTGGTTATAAGATAAGCAAGTTCTGGGGATCTAATGGACAGAGGGTGATTGTAGCTAATAATACTGCATTATATACTTGAAAGTTGCTGAGTGGGTAGATCTGAAATGATTTACCTCAAAAAAAGAAATGGTAATTATGTGAAGAGATGAAGGTATTAGATAATGCTATGGTAGTAATCATTTTAAAAATATGAGTGTATCAAATTAATACATTGTACGTCATAAACTCACACAGTGTTTTATGTCATATCTCAAAAAAGCTGGAAAAAAAGAACAGATTTTGTGCATAGCTCTTCTCCTTGTTTCAGGATCCCTAGTGTAGTGCCTAATTTAGTAGACATATTTAATTAGTATATATTGCACTAGTACAATTCATCTATTATCCTACATGACTTGGGCAAATAATTGGGTAAAATTCATATTTGATACCTTTCTTTTTCTTTTCTGACTAGGTAGAGAAATCTGCCTTTTAGGACCAAATGTGAAACTCCACTTTGTACATATACTTCATGCTCTCATATCCCATTTCCTCCCTTCTGCTCCTGACCTCGGCAAAGCTCTAAAATAGCAACTCGATTAGGCTAATTGACACTAAAGTGTACACTACTGATGGCCATCAAGCTATATTTTAAATAAAAAGTGTTAACTGCCGTGAATTTCACCAGTGTGAATCTGCTGAACATGGCACTCCAGACTCCTCGGAAAGGGATTTGGTTTGGGGTGGGGAGTGAGAGGAAGCTGGGTGAGGAAACTTTTCTGGTGTGCTGAAATCACAGAATCAAGTCTCCTAACAACTTACCAGACAACATGTAAGATAAGTCACATTCATGATATATCCACTTTTTAAATGTCAAAAATGTACTAAATTGGTTAGGAGTGAAACTAATAACCTCAAAGACCACAGAATAAGGCACTGGTGAGTGATCCCAGAACTCTCACCAAACATGAACTGTGCTTAATCCTCAAAGGACTTGGTGGCTATGCTGAATCAGCCTTTCCCAGGCTTTTCTATGGAAATGCAATTTATAGAGGCAACAGCCCCCAACCCTCCACAATAAGTGCATTAAGTTAACAAGCAGCTTTTCAGAAAAAGTCCATCTTACCAGACTGTCTTCCACTTCAGAAGATCGAGGTTGGGGTGTTTTCTCTTGGAGTCTTGCCCTTTCCAAAGCTTCTTTTTGACTGAAGAAGAAAATGGAAAGTAATTTAAAGTTATAGCCACAAGGAATAGCTCCTGGAACTTACAATGGGAAGTTAAACAATTCTGATAAAATATAATGGAACCACAAGACATTTTGTGTTCAAAACACAGAACACCAAGAGTGACCAGGGTGACATGTTATGGAAAGCACACAGCTGGGCTCAGGTTTAGAGCTCTCATAACTTGATAGGTGTGTGATTGTAGATAAGTTCTTAAATATCCTGAGCTTTGATTTTTCTAGAAGGTACAATAGGGTGGTATTGGTAATTTCCTCAAAAAACATTCTACGAAGAGCTAAATGAATACTGATGATAATGATGATGGTGATGATGATGGTGGTGATTGTGATTATTGTCATTGTCATTATCGATCAAGTCCATTGGTCCCCAAACATGGTTGTTCATCAGAATAATCTAGAAATTCTTTCTTAAAAACAAATTCCTTAGCCCTGGAGATTGACTTCATACATTTTGGGGTACAAAAGTCCATATTTAAAGAAAAATAAAAGCTTTCTCTGTTGAGTCTGATCTAGTTGTGGAACAAAAATCTGAAATAATTATATAAGATTATATAACTATAATCTTGAGAGTTGAAATACAATTTTTTTTTAGTGACAGCTAGTAAATATCATGGTTAGATCTTACATCTGGATTTCTATCTCCAAATCCAAGCACTCCTCCTATATCAGGCGTCAAGTTAAGGGCCTTGACTCTAAAAACTTATTTTAAGGACCCCCTGGTTCACAGGCACACATTTATTTAAACAGCGGTTTCTAAAAATGCAGTTCCCCTACAAATGGAAGGGGTAACAGGGCCCTCTTACTCACAAGATAGTTCTGCACATGTAACACTTGTTTTTATATAACTTTCCATCAGCACCACGCACAGGGTCATTCTCTCGAGTGCATATGAGGTTGTCATTCCTCAGGTACTGCCGAAAGTTACCACATTCATCCTAGAAAATGAGAAAGGAGAAGTGAACATGGCCATTTCCCTTCTTGACCTGGTGGTTTTCTCAAACTTGGGCTCAGACTCACTTCACTTATCTGGTCCACAGAGACAGAGGAATGCCCAGACTGTCCAAACTTGCCATTCTCCGATCCTTTCGGGACCTCTTTGCACTGGTCCTGGAAATGCAGGGGAAGGTAAAACAACGCTTGATAGACCTTCTCGTCTCCCTCGCCCTTTCCTTCCCTCCTTCCTATCCCCCGTATTCCTCAACCAAAGGATGCTCTCACAGGGATCTAACCCTACAAATGGGATGGGTTATCGCTGTGAAAAGACTGAATGACATGTCTTCTTTGCAGTCTTGAAAAGCAAACAGAAAAGGCAGCATCATGTACGCACACTATTGATTTGCTGATGCTGAGAAAATCATCAGAAGAAAGCAGAAAAAGGGGATCAAGGGAGAAGCTAGAGGGGAGGCTTTGAGACTAGTGTGTATTACCCGGATGGTTAAAGTCAATGTCAACAAGTCACCTGCACCCTCACTTCACATTTAGTATCAGACAGGATCATGCAGGCGAGGTTGTAGCGGGTTTTTTACCCTCTCTTTCTCAACCCACGTTTCCTCCAAGAGGAGACACAAAAGCAATGATTGATAAACTGTAAGAGAATTCTCTACAAAATTCAGAAAAACATTAAACCTCAAAGCCAGAAAAACATCTTTTTATACCCAAAGTGACAACATGGGCAAAATCAATTTTCTTTTGGCAAAAGATTAGCATCTTCATTATCCCAAAACTGGAGAGAATTCAAAATCTGAGGCTGAAAAGTAAAATAGCTTTCTTCATATCTTTTAAGTAATAACCTTTGTATCACTTGAAGGCTTGTCGCGTGATTTCTCTTCATTCCTTTTTCTCTCACTAGCTTCTCGCTCACTGTAGAATAAAAAAAGAGTAGTTTTTCCATTTATAATTGAAATATTTTTTAACCAAGTACTTTTCCAGTTCTAAACATTAACAAATCTAACTCTACATTCTCATATTTAAAAATATCTAAAATACTTTCTTTACTAATGAGTTCCATTTGTTGGAATTTTTGCATTTGTGGTGATGCTATCAGCCTTCCTAAACTCAGTTACTAATCTGTCAGAATGAGGTGATCTTCTGGCAGACTCTACTTACGGGTTTCACATGGAGAGTTGCTTCATTTCTCATTTTTATAAAAGTGCAACTAAAGTCTCCAGTGTTGACTGTTCATTATCTAATTTTAGTGCTTTAAAGTTTATAAACATTTTCACATATTATCTCCTCAAATCCCTATACAAACTATTGTGAAATTGTCGTCCCCTTTACATACACGAGGAGCTGAGTGTCTGTACAGTGAACTGGCCTGTCCTGTATTTCTTAGCTGATACGCTTCCTCTTTGAAAGTCCATGCTTGGATGCAATCCAATAGTTTCCCCTGTCTCACATGCTTCAGGTGTGATTATGCTGCTCCACATCAAAATAAAAATTTCTTGGATGGGAGGGAGGTGGGAAGGGCTGGGGGGTGGGCTGGGATGGGAGTAAAAGACAGAAAACTGTACTTGAACAACAATTAAAATAAAAAAAATTCTTGGGAGAGTGCTTTGAAAACTTCTTGTCAGGTGAGGAGCTGTTATTATACTTGTAATGTGTGATGCCAAATGCCTGGCATTCTAAAGCAAGAGGAGCTGCAGGCCCAGCAAGCAGATGGATCGGTAAGCCTCCTCACGTACAAGATGGTCTGACACATGGCACACTTGTTGACGTGCATCTTGCCATCAGGGCCTTGCACTGGGTTGTTTTCCATGGTACAGTAGAGCTTCCCATCTCTCACCATGGTCCGGAATTCGTGACACCGGTCCTGCCAACAGGAGCAAAGGGAGGTGTTAATATGAGAGTCTGATCTGAAGAACCGAAAACGGGATTTGTTGGGAAGACCTAAACTCAAAACGTTTGAGGGTGGGAAGAAATCTAGAGCAAATTAAATTAGAGAGATGGTACATATTTCACAGGTACATAATTCACTATCTTCTCAGAATCCTTCTTAAATAACTCTCTTGCCCCCAAGGAATGTAACTACCTCCTAGGACAGCCCATACCATTTTTATGCAGTTTTCGAGTGGGCTGAGCCCTAAACCGGTCTCTCTACAACTGTGCTCATACTCACTGCAGAGAAAGCCCTGGAGTGAACTAAAAGATGCTCTGTGGGTAAAACACACTGAGATGTAAACTTCCAGCTTTGTCCCTCAAAAATAATTTTAAAAAATTTAAATCAAATCGGTCTCACATGCCAGGCACTTTGTTGCATGCTGTAACAAATTTCCTTCAGTTGTCTTAAAAACCCTGCAGGGTAAACATTCATTATCATCGTTTTACAGACAAGGAAAAATAAAGGCCTGCAGAGATTAAGTAACTAAAGTTAACGTTGGATTTGTGATCAGAAACCCACTCATGATCAGGCTATTCTTTTCTTCACTGCTTTTACCTGGCAGAGAATAAAAACTCCTATACATTTGTGAGAAGATGGAGTTGTCTTTTTGGTTCATTGAAAAATAAGAACCTTAAAAAGAAGCCAGTGGAAATAAGTCCACAGGATCTGGCTTGTATTGAAAGCTTTGGACATCTACAGAAGTTTGCTTTGAACATCCATTAACCCAAATAGCCAAACAGAGGTGTGGGAAGATTACCTTAAAAATAGTAATTTAGATTGTAGTTATCCTTCTTTATGTTGTGATAGCCCCAAACAACTCTAGACCTACTTTTTCTGAGCATTTAAAAAATTCTCTGGAATTCAGTGTTTAATTAACACATTAAAAGTCTCACAGCTACCATATTTAGAAGTTACTAGAATGATTTCCTTTGCCAGGTGCCCAACGTACCAATGCATATATGTTTATAATAGCATCCATCTTCCTGTATTGCAGCCTTTGCTTTAGGGGTGCAATCCTGGGATCTTCTATATATTATCTGTCTATAGTTAATGTCTCTGAGTTCTCCTGAACTGTAACATGCACACCACCACCCAATGCATAGATATGGGGAGGTTTAAATATGGTGATACAAATGCTTTGTTAGGCTTATTTCATTTTGCATGCGTAGATTAGACCACAGCTGCTTTTCTTTTTGCCACATATGCTCAGTATCTGGACATTTTTTATGTATACGTATATAGAGAGCATGTTTAGTTTGCCATTCATTATTGGAATAGATAGTAAATAATGAAAAAACTGAGCAAGATTACAAGTAGAACAAATGGCCAGCAGATGTCATATGAAGTTATAAAATAAAAAGTTTTCACAGTACCATTCATCTACCAAAATGCCTAATAGGTATCCCCAACCTATTTTTTAAATAATAGTTACTATTAATGTTTCATTTTGTTTAGTCAGTGTAGACCTAGTGAAAAGTTGCATCATTAATGGGAAAACCTTCCTGGGGAAATCTCACTATTTTACTTTTCTAACTGGAGTCCACAGATGGAGTGGAAGAGATTCCGTACGGCATAGTCTGTGTGTTGGTGGAGGAAAGCACTGACCACCATGTGTTAAAGCCCCAAACTGAACACAAGATGGCACTGTAATGCCAAGTCCAGGTATTATCCTCAGGTTGTATTATCCTGAGCCCATCCCAGGTAATGTTTGTAATTTTGGTATCTATTTGCTTGGTTATTTTGTTTCTACCTTTGTTTTAAAACTTCAAAGAGAAATTCACTTGATAACAACAATAGTTTCACCATTGTCACTGGTCCTACGAATACGTGGTAACTGCACTGGAGTTGCGCCCAAGACATCAGTTAGCATGCTTTCTTCGCAAGATCTGGCCATATCTTTCTGGTTTACCACCATTATACCCCAATGACTGCACCAGAGCAGGCATTTCGTCAATACTTGTTGGATACATTAGCCATACAAGCAATCATCTTGATTTAACTATTAACACATTACCTGGTTTTCCTCTTTCCTTTCTCCTGTGTTTTGCTGGCCATCCTTCTCTTTCTTATTTTTCCCAGCTGCTTCCCTTTCCCTAGAAGAAAAAAAAAATGGAAAGAAACGTTTCCACCAAAGTAAACAAACATCTCATGAATTACTAGGTCTTAAAAACATGTCATTTGCTCAAACTGATGAAAAATGATCTTCATACTTCAAGACTCACAATTCAAGACCCATTTTTGAAAAATACTCACAGTTGGTCCTTGCACATACCACACGTATTGCCGTGTGTCTTGCCATCTGGACCACGGACAGGGTCATTTTCTCGGGTGCAGATGAGTTTTCCATCTTTCATTTGGCTTCTAAACTCATCACATTTGTCCTGAAAAGAAGGAAAGATTACATTAGAAATGGCTGTTTTCACACAGTATTTGACTGGGCTTAAAAAATCTGAAGATTTTGGCTGCTCTCTCTCTGGTGTTTGCCTGAGCCTTTCCCTATTCCTTTTCCCCAGGTATGCTTCCCATGCCTCTTTCTTTCTCCTGAGCTCCAAGGGCTTTTAATTTTATTTATTTATTTGTTTGTTTGTTTGTTTGTTTACTTTTGTAACGTGTTTCCTGAGCCCCCACAGCTCAGCTGGCTCACTTCTTCAACCTCTGTAACTTTCTAAATAAGCTTTCACTCGTATTTGAAAAAAAAAAGAAAAGAAAAGAAAGCAAATCTGAAATTTTGACTCGAAGTCAGGCAGCCACCTAACCTTGCTGTGGGGGCAGTATATTGAAGACTTCCCCGGCCAGAACCTGTAGGCTCACACAGCAAGAAGGCATTAAGATCAAAGATGGGATTAAGGTTGCTAATCAGCAGACTGATCTTCAAAAGGAGAGATTATTCTGCATTATCAGGGTGGGCCCGATGCCATCACAAGGGCTCTCATAGAGGGAAGACCAGACAGTGCCAGAGTTATATGGCCTGAAAAAGGTTCAGGTGGTCACGGCTGAGTGTGGAGGGCTACAAGCCAAGGAGTGCAGGCAGCCTCTAGAAGTTGGAAAGGGCAGAGAGCCAGACCCTCCACAGAGGAACACAGCCCTGCTCACACCTCGTTTTTAACACGAGGAGACCCAGTCAGGACTTCTGAACTGCATCTATACAGGACAATGAATGTGTGTTGTTTTAAGCTGCTCTTGACAGTAATTTGTTACAGCACCGAATCTCCTTTTACCCACCCATAATTTTTAAATAATCATATTTGATAGGGTGTTGAAAGAATTAAATAAATTACTATTTATAAAAGTCTTTGTAAAGGGTAGGACTGAAAGGTTTCTACTTGGTGTTACATTTCCACCCTGAACATGTTACCAGTAATATTTACATTCATGATGGTTCCTGATCTCAGGGCAAGATCTTGGTTGGCAACACTGACACCCCCTTTCTGTATTTTTGATGGCCAAGGGTTGACTTACAGAAAGACCATTCTTTCTGAAACCTGGTTATAATGCCTCACCTTCCCAGATCCTGATTCAGTCCCATTTGCTCTGAAACCAGAATAGTTATTTGTTCCACCTGCTTCTCTTTCCCTAGAAGAGAAAAAAGTTAATAGTCATCTTGTTAACATGTACTCAGGTATCGAAGGACCCTTAGAGTTCACCATGTCCTAAACCTTGACAGAGAATCTCTCTGCATATCCCCATGGAGGACAGTTGGCTCAGTCACTAAGAAGCTCCCTTATCCCAGGTAGATATTCCAGGTAGATCAAGCCAAGTAGTTTCAAAGTGTCCTTAATTTGTGTCCAAATGCATCTCCCTCTAACTTCCATCCTTCAGTCTTATTTCACATTCGCAGGACAACACGGAGTAAGCCTGCTGAATCCATCACATCTTTCTGATAGGAACTCTTCAGATATTTCAAGCAAGTTTCAGGTCTCCAAGTCCAGCTTCCTCAGTTATTTCACCTTTTCATGATAAGTTATAGTTTTTAATTCCCCACTAACTACCATTCTACTTCCTCAATTTGTAGGTCAATAATATTATAACATTATTTCTTAAAGTATGGAGCCCCAGATAGTAAAAAGGTAAATGATCTGTAAAGTACCTTAGGACTGTGTGTTTTTTAACCTCTTCCCATTCCTTAGGGGAAGCAAGAGAAAGAGATAATATTTGGGAATTAACAAAAAGAATAATTTTTATGGAGGGAGCCCTTAGTAAATGAGAAATAGCTATTCATTCAGGAGGACTATGTGGGTATCTCTTAGACAAGCCGGTTGAGAGGAGTACTCACAGTATCTCTTTACACATGGAACACTTATTGTTGTACATTTTGCCACTAGCATCACGTACAGGATCACTCTCCCTCGTACAGCTGAGTTTCCCATTTTTCATATTATCCCGAAACTCAGCACATTGGTCCTGAAAAGGGAGAAGAGGGCAGGTCTTCTGGTTTACTTGGTCTATTGCATTGTTATGAAATTTGCTAATAATTTGAGTAAGAAAAGTTCTTGTCTACCTTCTCTTACAAGGAATATAACATCTAGGATTGCTATCTACAGGGAAAAGGAGACTGGAATCATCCACATTCTAAGAGGTCAGTTGTCCTGCCCAGTAATGCTACTTTTAAGGTTCCATACAGGGAGAGGATAAAGCTAGCTGAACTTTAATAGCATAGATCAAGGGTTAGCCAACTACACAGACTAAAGGACTAATCTGTCCTGTTGCCTGTTTTTATGTAAACTTTTACATATAAAATTTAAAACATCCTCATTCATTCATTTAGATATTATATATGGCTGTTTTCCCACAACAATGGCACAGTTAAATAGTTACAACAGAAACCACATGACCCACAATACCTAAAATATTTGCTATTTGGACTTTAAAAAAAATTACTGACCTCTGTTTAGGTAGAAAGGAGAAAGAAAGGCTGGGAGAAAGTTATGCAAAATGCCAAGAAAGAGAGGCTTGAGAAAATTATGAAGGAAACAGAAAAGGGGTCTTTAACACATCTATAACTTGAGAATGAGGACTGAGCCTCCTAAAGGAGAAAAGATGGAAAAACAGAAAGGCCAGAACTTATCAATGGCAAACACTGGGCCTGAGTCATATCTGGAAGCAAAGAGATGGCCTTGACAGCCCAAGATCATAAGAAGAGCAATAAGGTGGCTGTAATCTTACAAAATTGTGTTCACACAGTGGAGGAGTGAGCTTGCACACAACACTGTCATGCTGACAAAAATATCTCTGGAAATGTGCTAAAGACTTGCCCCAGTTATTTTACATTATCCTTGTAAGAATACTGATAAATCAGGGACAGTAGAGCTCTGTGTGGTGAACTGACTTGTTTAATGCTTCACAAGTCCTCAGTGAAAGGGGCAGGGTCATACCCCACATTATCTGACTCCAAAACCTATGCTCTTTCACCCTGTTGTGCTGTCTTGAGTCAACAGAAAGTGTACCTCAACAAAGTGACTCCATTCAGAGAAAGAGAAAATGAAGAGCACGTGACGCTGATGTGGAACAGCTCCACATTTGTACCACTCACACGCCTGTCCCCAGTGAGTGATGCGAGAGCCAGACTATAGGAGGAGTCAGGAGACTGGGATATGGTCATTGTGTTAATTATTCCAGGTTTAAAGAAGTCTAAATGAGCCCTGGAGAAACTAACATTGCTGAGGGACTACCCTACAGGCTTAAGGAGATGATCCCCCATTCTTCCTCCGCTTCCAGTGGAGTGCTGATTTGGACACTGAGTTGGAAAGTGTCCAACTCAGCACTCCACATGTTCACCTTGTACCATCATAGGCTATGTGGGGCTCTGGTGATGAAATTAGAGGTTCTCTCACCTGAGCTTTCCCTCCTCCACCACCACCGTTGGGACTGTGCTCTCTGGCATTCCTTTGACCTTCCTGTTCTTTACTCTTCCTCTGTTCATCTTCTTTCTGGCTGGAAATTAGAAAGTGGAGGGGAAGGAATAATAGATTACAGAGAGCAGAGTGCATGTCTCTGAGTTTCTCATTACTTGACCAAGTTAGATTAATATAGAATTCACCAGCACTTATTGAACATCTACTATGTTGCAGGCCCTCTTTGAAAATGAGAAAGATGAAAGATGAAATATGTGGAGTCCTTTTGTCTGGAAGAGTCCCCATTGCAGTAGAAGGGAACCAATATTTACAAGTCACAAGCAAGAGAAGAGTGAGCAATTAATTAACTAGGGTTTCATGAAGCCTCACTGTGAATCTCCCAGTATTTCTCTCAAGCACCTCATATTTATGAGGTTCAAAAATAACTACCTGCTCTATGAAAAGTGTTCTTCCTCCTGGATGTTCCACCTCTCATGAAGAACAAACCACCGGAGTCACCTTTCCTCCCTCTCCTCCGGCTCACAGAGCTGTTGCCGTGCCATGCTGACTTCACCTTCATGATGTCCCCCGTGTTGATCCACTCACCTTCCACCCATTCCCCCTCTGTAGTTACTTTTCACTGGGTCACTGCAAATCCCTACCGTCACCTCTAGCATTCTTCACCTTTGTCCCTCCCTTCTCTTATTCTCATTCGTGCTGCCCACATACGGATCTTCCTAAAAGAACCATATTTATGTCACTTCCTCACTTACCTAAAATTTTTAGCAGTTCTCCATTCTATATAGGATTGACTTCAAAATTCTTGATTTGGCATTCAAAGCTGGTAAAGTAGCTAAGTTCTCACTGAATTAAATAACTTGCACTTTTCTGCACAGATGACAGTTTCTTAATTTTAGATTTTTACCTATGCTGTTCCCCTCTTTCTTCTCATTCCTTCCGGTACTGTCCACAATAAGGCCCAGTTCTTTTCCTCCATAAAACTATTAACTTTCCCTTCCCTGAAGGAGCATAACAAATGACACTGTCTACATCATTTCTCATTTAGCGATTCCCATTATATTAACTACTGCCCATGTCTAATCTCTAGTGAATGCTATGATTTCTAGAAAAACTTTTTCATTCATACTTGTATAGTCATTATACATTGTAGGCATTGTAGATGTTCTGAAAAGGACTGTTGAATAACAAATATTTTAGTTGTACTTCCAAACATTGTGTAAACAGCTATTTTTCATTTCCTGAAAATGTGTTATTTTCAGAAATGTAGGTAGAGGAGATAGATTGCTATTCAAAATCAGTGTGTTTTCTCCCCAGTGGGAATTACAGAATAATCCAGAGAAGAGATCCAACTGACAGCAAAGGACTTGTATCAAGAAAGATGTTGTGAGCTACTGAAAGGCTGTACCCGAGAACTAATGGAGAATGTGACGAGAGTCTAACATATGTCTATTTCTAGAATTACGAATCTTATATGCTTTAAGGATAATCATTCATTGCTTTCATATGCACGGAAAGGACAAACACACTATTTACTGTCTTTCCAGCCCTCTGCCTCCCCAACGCTGCCGACCCCCAGCAGGGCTCCCTAGGTGCACTCACAAGACTGCTTTACACATGGCACACTTGTTGCCGTGGGTCTTGCCATCTGGGCCACGCACGGGGTCATTTTCCCGGGTGCAGAAAAGATTTCCATTTTGCAAAAGGCTCCGAAATTCACCGCACATATCCTAAATGGAGGAGAAAAGGCAATAGCTTGGGTATTTTCTTGGAAATGACTTCATTGGGTTCCTACTAAGTGCTTCCTGGAAAAAAGAGAAAATAACCTAAAGATTTTTTTTTTTAGCAATTGTTTAATTCCATTCTTACTAAGCATGCAGGGCTTAGAAGGCAGTTTATCTTTCTTTTTCCTTGAGATTTAGCCCTTAAATTCAGACTGAGCCTGAAATCACAAACAAGCAAGAATCTTTTAATAAAGTGGGTTCTCTGAGGACTGGTCACATTTCTTACTCGGGGTTTTATTGTCCATCTTTGTTATGATGGAAAAAAAGCACTGAACATGACATAGAATTTAAAAAGATCAGGTTTAGATAGAACTGCAAAGTTCATCTGGTGTGACCGTCCTTCCTATGTGTCAGTCCCCTTCATATCATGACTGCCAAGAAGTTATCTAACTTGCATAGGAACACCTGCTGTGAAAGGGGTCCATTACCCTCCATACAACTCATTCCAAAATTTCTCCTGGAAAGTGCCCACAAATCATCCAGTGTGCTACTTAGGAAATAATACAGCCTATAGGATCCCTACTCAAAGGGTTTGGTTTTTCTAAGACGTCATTGAAATTAGGATGAATACGTTCCTTCAGACCAGTAAGCAAAGACAAAGTATTATGTTTCCCTCAGAAAAACTGAGAATCTTTTCCTTCTTCCACATAAGAATCTTTCAGATAGTTGGAGAAAGCTTTCTTGTCCTTCTCCTGTGACTCTGTATGTTCTCTGCCAGGAGCTAAACATCCCCAGATACCTCAGTCATTCTGTTTCAATCTGTACAATTTCTCACTCTGAATTCTTCCCCTCTCCTACAGAATTTAATATAACGTTCCAGGCATGTCTGGACAAGCACTAATGTGTTGACAGCTGTATCACATTGCTAATTATAATTCCAGCCTGCCATTGAGAGATCTCAGATGGGGGGTGTGTCCTCTCTATGCCTCAGTCACCTCATCTATGAAATGGGAGTAATAATAGTATATTCAACTTGGCTAAAATAATAAAGGCCAATATGCATTAACTACTCACTATATGTTCTGAATTGTTATGAGAATGATGTAAGATAATACATGTATATAGATCTACCATGACTAACATCTAGGAGGTATTCGGGAGGTGCTAGCTCCAGAGTACTATGAGGAATTGAAAGAGAATAAGCAAATCCCTTAAGATTATAGAATTAATTACTGATAGCAGTTAGAATGGAATTTACGGGGTTTTGTTCGTTTGTTTTATTTTTCAGTTCAAGCTGAAAATTAATGAAGACAACAGTGAGTTTTTCCCTTAGCTCACTGTCAGATTTCCTAACTGGTCATGGTTAGCAAAAGAAATAAAATATGAGAGGATAGTTTGTTGGAAGTAGCTAATGTGGAATCAGAAATCATCTGATTCTGAGGAATCTTCTCTTGTAGATGTTAAAAAGCGAATCATGTGAGCTACTCATTTTTTTAATTCAGACTCACCATTATGGGAAATAAAATAGTAAATAATACCAATCATACAGGATTCCAAGTGTGATGCTTTTGTTTAGAAATTATTTTTAATACCAATAGTTTTTGATGGGGGCAAGGAAATTACTACAGATGGAAAAATCTACCTGGAATCAGTCTTTTTGAAATCAAGAAAATATTATTTTGGAAAGTTGCTTTACTGTTTCCCCCCAAAATTCTTGCACCAGAAATAGTTAAAGGTAAAGCAAGAAACACACCTGGTTTGAGAAAATGTGGCCGCCTAAAACTACACAGGATGTCAGAAGTAATGCTAGATTGGTGTCAGCAAGTCTAGGCTTGAATTCCATTGTTTCCACTTTTCAACTGTGCAGTATAAAGATATAGATTCTGATATCAGTACTCCCACTACCTTTCTAAACAAGTTCTTCCTCCTCTCTGTTTTAAATATCATTTAAAAATATGGGAATGGGCCCTGGCCAGGTAGCTAAGTTGATTAGAGCATCATCCAGATAAACCAAGGTTGAGGGTTCGATCCCTGGTCAGGGCACATACAAGAACCAACCAATGATTGTATAAATAAGTAGAGCAACGAACTAATGTTACTCTTTTTGTCTCTCTCTTTCTCAAATCAATAAATAATTTTTTTTAATTGAGAAAGAAGTAAATCAGGGGTTTGCAAGTAAAACTATGGCCTGCGAGGAAAATCTGGCACACTGCCTTTTTTGGAAATAAAAGTTTTATTGCAACACATCAATATTCATTTGCTTGCATGTAATCTATGGCTGCTTTAGAGCTACAACAGCAGAATAGAGTTTATTTGTGACAGAGACGGAATAGCCACAACTTCAAATATCTACTATCTGACCCTTTAAGAAAACATTGTCAACCCTGGACTACATGACCTCGATTCTCTTACGTAGACCTTCAGTGTTTTCATGAATTCTTTTTAAAGGAAAGCTATAAAACCTCATCCTTTCTTGTTGGTATGAACATTCCAGGACAATTACCTTTTTGGCTTCTCTCTTCACTTTTGCTCTGGATTCAGCTTCTTCTTTTTCTCTTGCTTCTTGCTGGCTGTAAGAGAGAGAATCACCTGCAGCACTCAGTGTGTACTATCCTAACGGGGGAATCTCTCCAGATAGAAATATGCATTCCTTCCATGCCTTGAAGCAGAAAGTTAATGTGCACCCTTCATATTATTCTTCTTGCTTTAAGTGTTGCTTAAAAAATAAGACACATATGCCACAATAAGGCAGTAAATACATTTTCATGATAATATTCCCTTTAGAAAATAAAGATACTCTCCTTCTACCTGAAATGTAGCTAGGATACTTAAAAATAGTTACTAGATATTAACAAATTTGTTAGGCCCAATGATTATATCTTTGGATTATTCATGACCACATGTATGCAGAGAACAGAAATCCCAGCCTTGTAGGCCACTAACTCTGGGGAATTTCTCCTGAGCATATGGTCCTCCTTCGATGGTGGATCAAGTACCTTCCAGAACACTGAGAACATTACAAAGAAATGTGTGAACTCTGTGGCCTGCTATTAGGAAATCCCCAAAGTCAATGCAAAGACAGCCTTCAAGTTCTACCTCCTACAGAAAACCCTCACTATCGTCTCCATTGCCCACCCCAGGAGAAGATATCTTCTCACTCAGCAGTAGCAGTAGCTAATGCACTACTCACAAGAAGGCCTCACACATGGAGCAGGTGTTGCCATGCACTTTCCCATCTGGGCCCTCAATGGGGTCGTTCTCCCTGGTGCAGGGGAGTCGTCCATTCCTCACGTAGTTACGGTACTCACTGCACAGCTCCTGCCAAATGAGGGAGGGTTTAAGAATCAGGTAACTGCATATTGGAAAGCTTCCCCCACATTATCCTTTTGAAAACGATGCTAGAATTCCCCAAAACGCAATGGATGCGTGGCAAAAGGTTGATATTAGCCAAGATGCTTCTCAGATTGCTGTTACATATCTTATTAGAAAAACTTCAATTCAATGCAAATATTAGTCTCTGCTTGGCACTGTAAGAGATATAAAGACAAACAATTTTTGTCCCTTTTGTAAGGAAATTTGGGGAAGGCAGGTTAGTGGCTCCCAACTCCAAATTTGTACAAGCCCTTATACCAGGGACCTATAAATACGAGTATATTACCTAACAGGACAAAGGGATTTCTCAGATGTGATTAGAGAAGGGAGACTGAGATGGGGAGATTATCCTGGATATTTCTAGTGTGCCCAGTGTAATCACAAAGGTCAGCCCTTAAAACCAGAAGAGTGAGACAGACGAGGCAGTGAGAGGGGAATGTGGCTGTAGAAGAAGTGTCTGAGATGCATCGTTGCTGGCTTTGCTGATGACGAAAGGGGCCCAAGAGCCGAGGAACATGAATGAAACTAGAAGAAGCAAAGAGAAAAATTGTCCCCCAGAGGCTGATTCTAGAAACACAGCCCTACCAACCCTTTGATTTAGCCCAGTGAGATGCGTGCCAGGTTTCTAACCTAAAGAACCATAAGATAATAAGTTTGTGTTGTTTTTAAGCTACCAAGCTTGCCATAATTTGTTAGACCATACAGAGTTTTTGGTTTCTTTTGAAGAAATACATAGAAGCATCTATAAGTTAAAATAAAGCAAATGATATAATTGAGAAATAAAGAAAAATTATTGGCATAATAGATGAGAGAGCTATTAAGCATATTGTATAAATGGAGAAAATATTTAGGAAGCAGCTAATATTTATTCTGAGGTATAAAAAATGGCCAGAATTTTGACAGATAGAGGGAAGGGACATTCATGACTGAGTATGAGCAAGACCATGTGGAAAGTTAAGTTCACTGTATGTACAATATTGAGAACTTTACATATATGAAGAACTGTGCTGTTATACATGGATAAGTTCCTCAGGGCATAATAATAATAATAATAATAATAATTACTAACAATATCCTTATTTTATTAATAAGGAAAGTAAGGCACAAAAATGTTAACTGTCCGAACACTGGTAGGAAGATGGAGCTAGGATATGAACCTGGTCTGAGTCCAGAGACCAGGTTTTTAACCACAATGCTACTGATTCCACAAGATGGGAATCCTTGAATCAAGGATTGGCATGTCCAAGGAGCAGCAAGGTGACCAGGATGGCTGGGCAAGGGCAGCAAAGATTAGAATAGTAGGAAATGAGGTCTGAGAGGTGTCAAATTGAGTATGGGACTGTAAGCCACTAGAAGAAAATTAGTTCTTATTCTGAGTGAGATGAGAAGACAACGGGTGGCATTACCTGTCTTATGTTTTTAAATCATTACTTGGCTTTAGAGTTGAGAGTAGATTATAGAAAGCAAACATGAGAGCAGGGAGAAGAAATGAGATCTTTCCAATTGGAAAATGGATAAAGGAAAGAAATAATAAAGATCTGAAGTACAGCCTGTAGGAAAATTATAAATTAGAAGAGTGTATAAAATCTTAAGTATACCATGGGCATTAAAGCCAGAATTTATGGTCCCATTACTTGCTCTCAGATTACTAATTGTGCTTCCTAACTTATTATCTGAGCCTCTGAATCCTCTGCTTTAAAATACAGATAATAATACATACCCTCACTGTTTACTACAAACATCAGTAATAAAGCTGTTAGGTACACTGCATACAGTAGGAATGAAGTAATTAATAGCCATTCCATTATTATCATCATGTGAGATGTTACAGATACAAAACCAAGGCTCAAAGACGCTATTGAATAATTTCCCCAAAATCTCACAGAGAATTAATTGGGATGAAAACCTAGGTTTGTTTGTTTTTAAAACTAAACACCTTTATACAGCAAGGCATGGGGATGAGTCTAAGTCTGTTTCTACTGGTTTGCATTCAGGCAACAAGACAATCTGCATATACTTCTTTCTCCACATCATACAGTTCACATGGTCAGTAGAGAAAAGGATGATTGACTTCTCCTCAAATGCACAAGCATCCAGATCAAATCCGGTGTGAATAAACTGAGTTGGAAGAAGGGATCTTCTTATACGTGAGAATCCAAGTACTTTTCTCAGTTGGTGAAGTCACTACCCACCCTGGGAATGGGAGGAGGGGCGAGGCCTCGCCTAATGGGAAAGGACAAGGCAGGGGCCCTGGTGACCTGAAATAACTACCTGTACTGCTTCTCTCTTCACTTTCTCAGCTGCACCTTTCTCCTTTCCTTCTGGGCTGTTATTTTTCTTCTCTTCTTCTTCAAGTTTGCTGCAATAGAAGACAAGAAGATACAAGTTAACTAAAATTTTTTTTCAGTTATGTATTTTCAGAAGAAATGAGGATCTTTCAGACCAAAGGTCAGATTCAGTCTTCAGTACAAATCTATCCAGTCTAAGAGGTGCTATTACTGTGCCCACTAATGCAGATAAATGCAGTTGTTCCCAACACCCTTTAAAAAAATAAAACTAGCATGTTTTGGTTTTAATCAGCATGTGAACATTGGGTGTTCTTTTTTCTATCAGTCAGTGACTTCACCCAATAATCTGAAAAAGCCTCAGCTGCCTTGATATTTTTTTAAATTGTGAAACTTTTCCTGTTTATTTGAAATAATGACAGCATTGATGATGAAAGCAAGGGATGAAACCAAGCCAGATACTGGGCCCAAAGTCAAAATCAACCACATTTCACTATAATATAAAAATTGTAAGCATTATTTTAATGGTGTTAATATTCAAATTGAAATTCAAGTTTCAGAGTACAATAATGATTCAAGCCCAAGAAGATTCAACAACTAATATTTTGAGGTTGATCATGAGCCCACGAGGCTGGCATGCTTGCCATTTTCTACAGCCATGAAGCAAACTAAGGCTGGATAAAATCCTTAGCATTTATTATGTCTAAGTCAGTCATCACCACACCATAAGCAAATCCAGCAGGTGAGAGAAGAGCCTTGTTCTTGAATCTCAGGCCATGGTTTACTGGCCTTTCCTGTCAATCTCTCCTTTAAGGAGCTTAAATCTTATACTTAAGACTGAACCAAGATGTGTGAAAGGTAAGGAACGACAATAACTTTGCACTTCTTTCAGTAGATTACGTAGATATTTTTCTCAACATTTATTTTAGCATGAGGTTTGGTAGGGGATTAGGAGTCTAAGAAGGAGAACAACCAGAGGTGGTAATATGTCATCAGCTTCTCCTGTATTGTCCCACATAATGGAGCTCTGGTGCCACTCAGCAGAACAATGTCCTATTGGGCTCTAAACCTGGCCTCCAAGATGACATTTTAATAAACATCTATGACATTGGCCTGCCTCTTAGGGGTTTAAGCCTACATGAAACCACTCATCAAAGTATTTATTTCACCTGTGTATAGTAATGTCCCTGAAAGGATACATATAACTGTCTCTAGTCCATTTCTTGTTCAGGTTATTTTAATAGTCGTTACATACTGGCTTCATAGATCTCTGTCCAAATGGCTTTCCCTTATCTGAATATATGCACAGAATCGTAAAATGTCAGGGGTGAGGTGGGAGAAAGACCAAAGAGATTCTCTCATCCAGATTGTCAAGAGTTTGCTCTCTTTGTTGTGAATGGCGATTCTCAAGTGTTAAAGAGATTTTGCCTCTAAATTCAGGCTTAATTAGAAGATAGAAGGATTAGTGAGTAGAGAATGGCACTGTCACCATGTGATTCAACATTACCTAATGCCTTGTCCATGTGCTTTTAAAATTACCAAGCATACAACCCATCGTATGTATTCTACGGGTTTCAGAAGAAGCTGAGACCCAGGGATGATGGAGGATGAAGAAATGCAGAGGAGAGAAGAGCATGGGTACTCACAACAGACTCGAACACATGGCGCACTTGTTCCCATGCATTCTTCCATCTGGGCCTCGGACGGGGTCGTTCTCCCGGGTGCATATGAGCATCCCGTTCCTCACCTGGCTCCGGAACTCACTGCAGAGTTCCTGGGAAATGAAGAAAACATTTTCTCAGAGCAGTTTTCCACCCTTCTCATGCCTTTGCCTATTATGAAGAATAAGTAACACAGAGTAAGGAGGAAAAATTGAAGTGATTACATATAACAGTAAATCAGGAAGTCTTTTCAAAGCTCCTACCATGGACTCAGAGTTGTCCTGGCACCAAAATGGATCTATAAACATCTTCGTTGTTCTCCTGGAGGTGCTTATCATCTAGCTGTAGAGGAAGGCTGAAACACTGATAAAGGACAATGTGTGTGTGTGTGTGTGTGTGTGTGTGTGTGTGTGTGTGTGTTTGTGTGTGCTGTGTTGCACGTCACAGTCTATAAGAACCATGGAAGATCACAGGTGAGAAGAGTCAACAGGCCCAGGAGAGGAACTAAGAATATCGCTGAGTCTTGATGAGAAAGAAAGATCTTCCCATTGCAACAGCTTGGATGAAACTTGAGGGCACTATACTAAGTAAAATAAGTGAGACAGAAAGACAAATACTGTATCACTCACTTATATGTGGAATCTTAAAAAAAGCTGAACTCATAGAAACAGGGAGTAGAGTGGTGGTTGCCAAGGGATTGGGTGTTCTAGGGGGGCAAATGGGGAGATAATGGTCAAAGGGGTCAAAGGGTACAAACTTCCAGTTATAAGACAAATAGGCTCTGGAGATTTAACATAGAACATGGTAATTACAGTTAACAATACCATATTATACACTTGAAAGTTGTGAAGAGTAGATCTTAAATGTTCTTATCACACACACACAAATGCAATTCTGTGATGTGATGGAGGTGTTAGCTACAACTATAGGGGTAATCATTTTGAAATCAACACATTGCATGCCTTAAATGTACATGATGTTATATGTTAATTATATCTTAATAAAGTTGGAAAAATAAAATTAAAATAATGTGCAAAAATATTGCTGAGTCTTGATTTGTCTTTAGAAGGCTAAGACAAAAAGACAAAGGCATGCTCAAACTAAGAAATAAGGAAATGTCAGAAATAAAGATAGAGAGGAGAGAACAAGTTTGACACCTGGAGAAGCCAATGCCTTTCTGGGGGTTCCTTGCTAATCAGGGGATATGGATTTAAAACAGGAGAGTAACAACAGGAGTGGAGAGAAAGAGCATGTGATAGAATCATTTGAAAAATCTAAGGCAACTAAGCAACTGGTCAGGTATAATGGATACACCAATTTTCAGCACTCAGTTACCAACAAATGATGGTTCCAGCTAACAGAAAAAAAGTCATTGAGAAAGTGAGTCAGTTTAATGGTAAACTTTTAAACTGAGTCATCTTTCTCCAAATAAATTATTGGGCTTACACTTTACAGTGAATGTTAAGGGATAGAATACATAAAGGTAAATCTTGTATATAGCTTTAATATGAGAGTAATCCACCACCTACATACAGACTTTGTTCTTATAAAATTATAAAGTTATAAAAAATAATTAGAAAGTCAAAAAATTTACAAAAAATCATTAATTTGAGTGTGAGAATAGTAGTATTTCCTCCATATTTGGGAGGTGACAAAGAACAAATATGATAAATACTTGTGTACTTTGTTTTGTAAATTGGACTGGTGCGAATGATGGAGATCTTGTGCTCTCTATTAGAAATAATAGAGGTTTGAATGACATAAACTGAAATTAGAGAATTTTAAAGATTGATACTAATAATCCATACCTGACAACAGAAAAATAAGAAAAGCCAAATATGGAGAATATCACTTACAAAGTAAATTAACACTGAAATTTTTATAAATGAAACTCAAAATTTGAATTATCATGCAATAAACTTGGTACTCTGGAAACTTCTAATCAAGACCATTTTTCCCTCAGGTTGAAGGGAAACCTCTTTCCCTCATCCTGCGGATGAGTTTTCTTTGTTCATTTCAGGTGCAAAAATTGAACAGAAAAACATTAGTGCTAAGGAGATATCTAGAATGCTATCATACAGGAAAGAATGACAAGGCACAGCAGAGCATTAGCATTCCGGAGAAATTACCTTGGCAGCCTCTCTTTTAGCCTTCGCTCTTGCTCGTTCTTCTTGTTGACTGTACATAATGGGGGGGGGGGGAGAGAAGAAATGGATCTTAATACAGTTGAATAAGATCATTAATATTTACAAATTGATCATTCATTGCTTTGACTATTCTCAAGCAACCTCAAAGATCCAATCACAGTAGTTTGTGATTTTATTGGGTGATAAATTAGAATGATTCGCCTCTCCCCAAGAGAATGGGGTACAAGAGAAAAGTCCTTCAATGAGTACATCTATTTAGCTTGCCAGCAAACACACTGCAGTAAGACTTCCTCATTGGCTGATTCTTTTGCATCTGGAAGAACTCCTTGTAAAGTAGTAATATTTAGCTTCTTAGAGCCCATACAGTGCAGTAGTTAAGAGGGAGAACTCTGGGGCCATGTTGGATAGGAAACACAAAAACTGTCCTAACATGTTTGTGGGCTCATCTTTAAATGGGAAGGTAGAGGAGGGACTAGAGAGGCAGTAGGAATACTTTTCTCGTAAGACTGTTGTACATGACATGAGTTGATGCATGTAAAGCAATTAGAATAAGTACCTGGTCTGTAATAAAATGAAAGGCAAAAGTGATATGAAATATTGGTATCATCATCACTGTAATCATTATTAAAAGTTGAATTCTCCAAAAACAGGCATATCATGGAAATGAAGTGAGTTATATTCTTAACCATAACTAACAGTATTTCAAACTGAGTTTAGTGAATGAATCTATATCATGATTGAATCTATAACATAATTATTCAATCATATTATATAGACAGAGAAAAATTAAATAATTTGTGAAAATGTTTTACTATGTTCCAGTAAACATAAGACTTACTCATTAATCAAATTAAAACATTTTAAAAGTTGAAAAGAATGTTTGCATATGGTTTGAAAGTGTGCAAGAAAAGACTATAGAGGGAAGAATGATTCTCAAGAAAAGTAATACCTTTTGCCAACATATCGATAAAATGTGAGGTGATAAAATTTAACTTTTTTGATATGGCATTTTATAGTGATGAGAGAAAAGTATTACAATAGCTCCAAAATTGTGATGTTTCTCATACTTCTTTAAAAGGAAAACTGATCTAAACTTTATCATGAGTCTAAGTTGATTAAAAAAATTCAAGAAGCATTTTCTTTCCACACTGGGAAATTACCAGGAGGTAGCAGAGTTTACCACTAGATGGAAGAATGACTTCTCTGTCACTGGAAGATTAATTTAGAGGTAAAAAAAAGAAGACGGAATCAAGCCTACCTGCAGGCAGACATAACTACCAGAAGCTGGCAATGGCTTTGCTAAATGATTTTATCTTGTCTATACCCCACAGTGAAAAATATTATCATTTTCTTCATTTTTCCTGTGCTGATATTTCTATTCTCAACTTCTCTGGGCCTTTATTTTTTATCTAAAACTTGTAGTAATACAGAACATATTTCATATCTTTGTTGTGAAAATTAAATGAGATTAGGTAGCAAAGCTCTTAGGACGTACATGATTATGTATTCATTCAATAAATGTTGATTACATGGTTATGTGGTCATCGTCTTGACTTCCACCCATTCGATTTCCCATGGCCCAAACACGATGGAGTCCGTCTGCTGGGCTATATTGCTTTCTACCAGGGAAGACTACACAACTAAATCCAAAATCAGAGATTCTGGTATATAGAAAATAAATTGGAGTATCCTTTTGGACAATGACCGAAAGACTTAAAGAATACTATAGGCTTGTTTCAGGGGATGCAGCATGTCATTTTTATTCTACAGTTATACTCTAGTCCCCCGTAAATGGGCACCCAACTCCTACACAGAAATCCCCATTCCTGACGCAGCCTGTCCTGCGCTAACTGCTGCAAAGTTCATCCCCACATTGTACTCAACCTGTCTCCCCATGGCTCTTGTCCCGTTTCATCCTCGCCTTGGAGGTCACACAGAATGAGTAGAGAGGTAGTGAACCAAAATAAAATCCCCTAATATGTTCTGTGTACCATAATGATATTTACATGTAATCTCACCCATTTCCTATTTCAGCTGTTAATCCTTTAGAAAACTGAATGCAATCAGTCAGATTATCACAGAGCATTTTCTTCTCTGAATAAAAGATTCTGAGCTCTTTCTGAAATATCCTAGAAGAAATGATTGTGTATCTCTTTACATCACAACTATCATATGAAAGAGCTCTATTTGCTAATTTGATTTTGTGGGTGTGTGTTTTCATTTACTTAAATGGGACAACCAAAATGGAGTGCTACACTGAAGAGGAGAATGTCTGAAAAGTTCTTTTAGTTGTATCTCTCCATTCTGTCAACAGTGCTGAGCTCTACTCACAAGAAGACCTCACACATGGAGCAGGTGTTGCCATGCATTTTCCCATCTGGGCCCTGGATAGGGTCGTTCTCCCTGGTGCAGGGGAGTCGTCCATTCCTCACATAGTTACGGTATTCACTGCACAGCTCCTATGAAATTAAGGAGGGAAGGATGAGGTTTTAAACACAGGTTGAGTCATGCTGCAAAAACAGCTGATGTTTTGACTTTTTCTTAAGTGGGGATCAGCAATTGGCTCATTTTAAAATAGTTCTTAACTTTGAAGATGTGAATACTTTCAAGTGATAAAAGCAATGGATCTTCAGGTGAAAACAGTCACATGGGCATGCATCTATGCACACACATGAACATACACAAACTGAAACTGTCCAGATGTCCCCTACAGTTTTGGGGATTTTATGGGTTCCCTGAATGCCATGTCTGTCCTGGGTCCACTTGCCTCTGACCTGGAGAAGGTCCCCTTACCTCAAAGGAAGCTGTTCTCTCAGATTGCCTTTTATTTCTCAATTCAGCTTCTTTCTTTTTCTTTTCTTCTTCCGCTTGGCTAAAAGAGAGTGATTAAGAAATAATGAGAAAGAATCATAAAATCTCCAGATTGCAAGTAATCTCAAATATTGTTTAATTGCTGTGGTTAATATTTGTCCAATTCTAACTATATGCCTAACCTTTTGCTCCTATAATGAAACGCTCACAAGCGCATGTAGCAAAAGTACTAATCTAACCACAATTTACAGATAAGAAAACTGACAGACAGAATGTATCACTTTCCCAAGGACACAGAGCTAATAAACGTGGACTAAGGTTGCCAACCCTAGGCCAGAAGTGATTTTCTAACCTTCCAATATTCACAACTGTCTCTCTAATTACTGCCTAGCTTTGTTTTAATCTGCCAGCCAATTCTCTACCTACATATCCTTGGAATCTCGTGGTAGGTCCTTTCATCCTTGAAGTCCTCAATCCAGTGGAAATTCCTCCTGTCTTCCAGAGCTTTCACTCACTGGCCCCACCTTCACCCCTGGGACAACCTAGAACCAGCCCTGTTCGCACATTTCAAGACAAAAACTACTTGGACATTTCAAGGCTGTAAGTTTCCCCTGGCTGAGTGTGCCAAGCCTTCAAAATCCTCAGTGGACATGGTTTTTGTACATTTCTCCACCTCCTCTAAATATGTTTTTATCTTCCCGTTGAAGTAGCCCTCTCATAACTGAACATAGAAAGGAAGCACAAGGTTAATCTGAACTCAGTGCTTACATTTTCTAGAATCCCTTTCATAATAATAATAATAATTATCTAGTGGAAGAGAGAAATGTTAAACACACAATCACACATTTAAATTTACAATTAGTGACTGTGATTTAAAGTTCTGGTTACTTTGATCAAGAAATTTAGGGGTTGGAGGTATAGACTCGGCTTCAACAAAGCTCTCCAAGCTGAAAAGATGCATGAGAGAAGTTAATGCCACGAGGTCCCAGTCATTCCTTTTTCTAAATTACTTCCCTGGGCTTGTGCGTGAACAAAGGCACTGTTTCTGCATATCGGTGTATTTACTTTGGGGTCAGGGGTGTGGTTTTGGTTGACTTCATGGTAGTACTTTGTTCTACATCTCTTTCACTTCCACAAGAACTTGACCATTCAGTGACTGAGCTGTAGGAATTGTTCTTTGATAATTATGACAGCGTGCAAAAATGTGGCACAAAAATGCCCCTGACAAGAAACAGACCCAACTTTAAAAATCAAATATAATAAAGCTAAAGGAAATAAAGAAACATGGCGGAAGGGACAAAACCCGCCCCCATTTTCCAGCTGCAGAGCTACTCACAAGAAGGCCTGGCACATGGAGCAGGTGTTGCCATGCACTTTCCCATCTGGGCCCTGGATGGGGTCGTTCTCCCTGGTGCAGGGGAGTTTGCCATTCCTCACATAGTTACGGTATTCACTGCACAGCTCCTGTCAAAGTAGAGAAATAAGCTGGACATACATTTCATCCCTATTGAAAGCCACAGATCAGAACATCTGTGTTGGCAAAAACATATATTATGTTTCCTTGAGTCCAGGGTTTTAGTTATGCTTCCCTCAAATGTAAAGTTCAACTCCACAAACAATGCCCACCAGCTGCTAAGAGATGGAAACAAAAATGACATACTAGGGTGTCACAATATAATAAAAGAAATAGACAAGTAAGTTCCACTATAAACTAAACAGAATAAGACTAGTGTAAACAGAGAGGTACAAGAAAGTGTGAGAACTCAAGAGGTTGGGACGGTGAAATCTGATTATGGAAACTAGGGGAGATGTCAGGGGATAGGAATGATTTGAGTGACACCATGGAGAGGAAATGGGATTTACTCTTATGCAATGGATTGGGAAATGTGTGTTCTAGATTGTCAAAATAAACTCAGAGACACAAGCAGAAAAGTATTAATACATGTCACACAGTAGAACATCAATTTCTGATTGCAGGTAAGAAGCCAGATAAGAAGAGAGATGAGGAGGCTGAGATGTATGCTTTATCAGATATACAACAAGCCATTCATGCATTTTAGGCAGTGTGGTATTGTGACCTAATTAATATTTTGAAACTTTACTCTGTTTGTGTTAGGGAGAACAGGTGGGTAAAGGATAGATCAGAACCTAGATGAAAAACGGGGAGACTTTCAATAGGTGATAATAACTGACATGGGGCTATGGAAACAAATTTTGTGATATTTCAGAGGTAAAAATCATAATTTTGTGTGTGTGTGTGTATGGGATTAAGGTATTTTTATCCCAACTCAGATGTGAAATTCCAAAAATTCTTCTGTAGAAAATATACAAGTAGAATCTCTGAAAAGTGGTAAAATCACAAGCCAGCACAGTGTGTAAGAGAAACTAGAACTCGGTTTTTCAGGCTTCAGATATCTTTATTGTACACGGTGGCAATCTCGTCCCCACCTTGCAGGGCTAAGATTTTCTGGTTATTTTCACAGGGCAACATTCCAGCCTTTACGCTCCTTGAAGTATGCTCAAATTGTCATTCCAAGTAGGGCTTATTGAATGAATTCAACTCACGGCAAATGAAGGCGCTTTTCCAGGTTCTCTCTTATTTCTTGCTTCTGCCATTTTCTTTTCTTTTGCTTCTGCTAGGCTGAAGGAGAGAAAATGAGAGGAGCCATAGGACCAAACACAAGGAATTTCTCCACATTCCTGTGTTGCTAATCTTTCCTCCCTCCTCAGGAAGAAGCAATTTTGTCCTTTGATGGCTACATACCAACAAGAAGCAACAAAACAGCTTCCAGTATGGTAAGATACTATAACTTCTTCATAGTTTCTACTTAACATTAAGAGAAAGATAGTAATTGTGGATCTGGAAAACTCACTTTCTATAAATTACCTTTGTTGCCTATGGTCAGAAAAGAAACATTATTAATGTCCATAAAGCAGATCATCAAAACTAGGACCATGGTAACATTACACCTGGAGGCTGGAAGTGGCCTGAACAAAGCACAGTGGCTGGCCCCCTGCTTTCACAGACAGGGGGTGAGGCAGAGAGGGCTGTGGCTTCACTTTTAGGATATGACTACACCTAGTCAAGGTCTCTCCCCTCAAGTCTATGATCTGCCTCTCCCATCATGCTTTATTAATTCAACTTAAACATATTGCTTACTCATGGCTGTGTTATCTAAAGACAAAATATAGGGTGGATAGAAAAAGGCTGTACAGTGATAAACCAAATGAGTCTAAATTTGCTTTGAATAATAGGCTTGCATGGTATGTATAGTTAACCGGTGGTATTTCCACCATACGTGGTTATCAATTAGAGGCCATAGATTCTAAGTCTAAATCAATTACTGTATTTTTTGGACTATAAGACACAGTTTTTATCCCCAAATTTGGGAGGAATAATGGTTGTTAATGCTGCTGTTGAGTTCTGTTTACATTTACACTGGTGAAACATTTATTATGTTGTTTATGTTATTAAATATTTTACCACATTTTTTCCTTCAAAATTTTTTCCTGTTTTCCTCCTCTAAAACATAAGTGTGTCTTATGGTCTGAAAAATACAATATTTAAACTAAGCTCAATCAAATAAACTGAGAGCAGTACCAAATTTTAAAAGCAAACTGTCAATTCTAACTTACTGAGAAATGTTATAAAAAGTAGCATTTACTGTAATTCTATAAGAGTTCATGGTTGTTTCACAGGCATCTTTAACTCTAGTAATCAGTATCTCCATTAAGTGCTGACTTTGGGCCCTCATGCCTCTGGAAGACAGGATGCCTATAACTTGCCCAGCAGGTTCACATACGAAATTTCAGCAGCAGGAAGAATTTGGTATTTGCACAAGCTCATGCTTCTCAGGATGCTAAGAGAATGAGTGACAGGACACAGGAGTCACCTTAGACTAAAGAGCTCTTGGTACTTACTCCCAGTTCTGTTATTAACATTTTCAGTGTGATGCCCTCAACCCCCTTGCCTGTTTCAAGCCACAGTTTCCCCACCTATGAAACTAGCTGGTTCTATTCGTCCACCTGGAAGTTCTGCTCTCTCCCGGGCAATCAAAAACTCTATACTCACTAGAAGGCTTGACACATGGAACACAGGTTGCCGTGCATTTTCCCATCTGGACCACGAACAGGGTCATTTTCTCTGGTACAGAAAAGCACTCCATTCTTTGCACGGCCCTGAAATTCACTGCAGAGTTTCTGAATGATGAAAAAATAAGACAGTTTAGATCCAGTTCTCTGCATATAACCTTTAGATATTCTTTATCAAAAAATATTGAAAAATAAAGCTTTTAAGATTTAGGATCATCCAAAAGATTTAGTGATATTTGTCTCTTTGTAATATTCAACCATTGAAGTCTTCAACAAATGTATTAAGGGGATATAAATATAAATGTGGTTTAGCTTTTTCATCACTCAAGTGAAAAGTATAAGCAATTACAATATAAAAAAGCTAAGACATGGCACAAGTCTGAATTAAAGTATATACAAGCACAAAGGAAAGACTGATACATGGAAGTACAGAGAAGCGATTATATCTGATTTGTATCTTTGGGATAATTTCCAGAAAGACAAGGCTGCAAAAAAAGTCCCCCAGGAAGAATTAGGATATGTAAAGACATGGAGGCATAAAGAAACATGTGATTTCTAGACATTATAGCCATGAGCACAGTGGCTAAAGAATTAGTGGGCAAAGAGAGAAAAGTCTGGGAACTGGTCAAAAAGGAGACCTTAAGGATAAGTCAAAACTAGGCCACTGTTGTGTGAAAGAAATATGGACTTTATTCTTAGGAAATGGGAAAATGATAACTACTTGCAGCAGGCAAGAATATAATCAAATCTTTGTTTTAGAAAGACACCCGACCAGATGAGTGGAGTATTTGAGTGAGTAAAGATGAAAATCAGGAAAACTAGAGCAGAAAGGAAGAAAGAAAGAAAAAAGAAAAGAAGAAAAGAAAAGAAAAAAAAGGAGAGAAAGAAAGTGAGAGAGAGGGAGGGAGGGAAGAAGGGAAGGAGAGAAGGAAGGAGACAGGGAGAAAAAGAAGGAAGAAATTAAAAATGAAAGATAAAAGAATAGTTGAGGGACATTTGAGAAATAAAATTAAAAGGACTTTGTAACCTCAGGCTGAGAGAAAGAAAGCGACTGAAATTGAAACCTGGACAATAATATGTAGAGAGATATGAAGGCAGAAGAAAGTGGGATAAGTCCATCTGTAAGAATAAGTCAAACAGGGTTTCTTCATGGAATGAAATGGTCCAAATATACTCTAGGATCCCTTCAGATGCTGGATTCTCATAATGCCATTGGCTCATGGAAATATTTTCTACTCCATGAAAACAACACAGAAGAGAAATTGAATCTTGAGGACTGAGGAAAATGTTAGCTGGAAGTACAGACATCAGGCAAGATGTTCACAGGTCAACACAAAGGAAAGCTATTAGGTATCTGAGAAAAGATGATAGCACAGGGCAAAAAGGCAGATGACTGGCTGAAATGTTTAAAAAGTGTGATGTAGAATGATCTTGAAGAGAGAATATTAAAATTTTCCATTGATATTGCTTTCAAAATGAAAACTTCTAAAACAACTACCACACATTTGAAGAAGAATGCATGTTGAACTTTGAACTCAGATGATCCTTTGATACATACCTTCATTTAGGAATGTGGAACTATTTTACTAATATGACTTGATTAATTTCCTTCAAATAAAGCTTTAAAATTGTCATGCCATAGTTATTATTTTATTTTTATAAATCTTACAAAATAAGAACTATAGTTTCCAGAACACCCATCAGCTGTGGTGGAAAAATGAACCAATACTGCAAATGCATTGTGGAGTAAAAGGCATGCCCACACACTGCGAAAATCATAACTAGACAAATCAAAGTAATCCTCACCTCAATTTCTCTTTTAACTTTAACTTTTTCTTCAGCTTTTCTCACGTTTTCACCTGCTTTATTTTTTTCTTCTAAAAAACGTTGTTTGCTGGAGAAAGGAACAAAAATAACTACAAATGCTTCAAATCTTCATGTTACAAAACAGTCAATTAGGTGCAAGGGGGGAAATGGCTAAGTATTCCTGAGTTCTTGTAAACTTTCTAATCACCTTGAAGTCCCTTATCAAATTGAAATCCCCACTATTTCCCCAAAGAACCCTTCTTTCATTTCTCCTTCATAAACACCATTTCCTTCCATTATAATGATCTTTTTTTGTCATCTTCCTCTCTTTTAAACCTCCCCAGCTTAAATTCTCCCTTCTTTAAGAAGACATCTCAGACCTCAAAGGGAAAATGAGTTCTATATCTGCCACTGTATTTTCATACCTGACTATTCTCCCCTTATGGGATGCTTTCATTTGGTCTTGCACTATATGTATGTTTGTGAGCATAGCCGTAACTTATTTCTGCTATTTAATCTTAAGTTTCCTGATAATAGGGATCTTCATTCATTCATTCATTCATTCATTCAAACATTGAGTTAGTAATGATGTTTTGGCAAGCATTAGGCTGGGCCCTGGGCATATAGTACAGTAGTACACAAAACAAACACACACTGTGTCTTTTTAGAACTTATAGCCCAGTAGGGAAGACTAATAGTCAACAAGAAATAATTATCCAGTTACCAACTGCAATGATTGTTATAAAATAAAATCACTGAGTTATAAGGATTGGGCTTCAGTTAGGGATTTTAGGAGATCTTATACAAGGAGGGACAATGATGAAATGCAGACCACAGAAGAGACAACATTAGCTGGCCATCGCTGGCACACTGTCATGGGAGAGCATAAAGAAAGCACTTAGAGAGTTCAAGGGTCTGAAAGATGATTTGTCACAACAGGATAATTACTGAAGGGAACAATTCAAGTCTTGGTACCTGCATTTCCCCTCATTTTGTATTATGACTATCTCGTAGAAAGGCTTACATAATTCACGAGAGGAAGTGTTAGGAAGTGTTTTGTAATCCAGTCTTCCAAGTGGAAAATAGAATCCATTTGTACATAGAAACAGACATCCATCATTAAGATCTACTCACTAGGTGGTGTTATGATTTGTAGAGAACATGAAACCGTTACAAAAATTCTGAGTAACAATTCTTCACCTCAACGCTGTTTTTACTCATCATTCCAATTGATCTCCCCTTCAACCTTCTGAGTCACTCCAAAGAAAACACATATCTACTTACAAAATTTCAGCACACAGGGCACATTTGTTGCCATGCATTCTGCCATCGGGGCCACGAATGGGGTCACTCTCCCGTGTGCAAAAAAGTCTTCCATTCCTCACTTGGTTTTCATATTCCTTGCAAAGATCCTTTAAAAAGACAAGTAATTACATTGAACACTTTTCTGCATTTTAATTCACAATATGTACACCAGGGGATCACACTCAAAGAATGCCAGGTCTCAAAGGTGTTGGTAACACATATCACATGTTAATGAGAATTAGTAAGAGATAGTAATTACATTGTGAAATTACTCATTACTACCTATATCTGTAAGGTGGTATATTTATTAAAAGGTAAAAGAGCCATAGGTAGAATAAGGATGAGAAAGTATTTTCTAAAATTAGATAGTACTTACTAACTTTCAAATCTATGAAAAAGGATAATAGAAAAAACCAAAGATCTTTCATGGAGTTCCAACAAAATGAAGCAGCCAAGAAAAAAAAAGTTGCTCATGTGCAGAATATAGGATGTGTGAGATGAGATACTCACATGCTTCTTAATATGGATCAAGTCAAAAACAATCCAAACTAGTTGGCAAGAAAAAGAAATATGCTGGTATCCAACAGCATTATGCTCACTTTAATTTGTTTTCTCCGTGGACCTGTATGTCATATTTATGAACTCTGCCTCCTTCATAGATATTGACTTCTGATATGACAGGTGGACACCTCAGAGAGAGTAAATCTAATTTGCATTCACTCCCCAGTTTAGAGAGGTGGAACATCAAGATGAATATTTACTTACAACACCTTAACAACGTTGTGACTTCCCCCCACAGTCTGAGAGGTTTGTACTGGATTTCTTGATACCTTGGTACAGTACTTTCAGGTTTTTCTTTTTGTGCTGAAAAGTCTACTATTTGATGTGGGCTGAATTTACACACATATACATACATGCACATATTCCAAATTACTCTAGACCTGGGAATCTATGTCAATAAACATATTTTGTGATGACATATATTACTGTACTATAAGCTACCCCAAAATGCTTCCCTTTAGTCTTGTCTTCAACCATGTGACCTTCATCTTCCCATGTAGCCAAGAAAACATGAGCATCAAGAGTGTGGTCTGGAGTCAGAAGAAGACCTAGGCAGTTAAACTGTGCTTCAGACTCACCAGGAGTCCACAGCAAAGTCCCATCACCTTTGAAACCCCCATCCTACTACCTACCTACACAAGGAGGTTTTTGGAACAGATACTCATTAGGACCTTTTCTAGATCTTGAATTCTCTGATTTAAAAAAAAAATAATGCATGTTTGATTAGGACACTTTAAAAGAGAACACTAATGACCTCCTAATAAGAAGATACTTAGTTTTGGAAGAACCGTGTGTGTGCTCCAAACTCCCTACTTGTAACGATCTAGGAACACAGACGCAGAAGACAGTCACCTGACAGTGATGACATGGTAGGAAAATGAATGCTCAGTGATTCCCATAAGAGAAACAATGATAATTTCAGTTTATAAGTTATGATCATCCAAGGAAATTCTGAAGCAATACTTTTGTGAGCAACCCATTGACAGTTTAATTACAGGGCAGCTATTGAGCCATCCAGCTAAAGCAGTTCTATTCAAGATGATTGTGTCCAATGACCCCACCAAAACAATGACACCAGCCACAGCCAGGAAAAGCAGCTGAGATGTGATGAAAGACAAGGGAGAACTCTCTGTGTCAACGGAGTAACACAATGCTGACTACCACAAGATGACCCAAGACTTGTGCCTGAAATTTAACAACCACCACTAAAACTGCGGTTCAAATTTCAGTGAGTGTTGAACAAACAGTTGACAACTCTGAATGTTTCCTGTTTCTTAACTAAAACACTGAATACCCCCTACAGGGTGGGAAATCTGCTTCATTGAGTAGCATTATGAAGTGCAAGGTCAGGGCTTGACTATTATAAATTGGACCTTTGTCTCCCTTAAGAAAACATATGCCCTATAATCCACAAACATGGTGTACTTGTATTAGCACAAAAAGGAGCAAGATGTAGAATCCCAACCCGATAGGATTTGGGATAACTGAATTCATTTATCCAACCTCCTCAGTTTGCTGAGAAGAAAGCTGAGGCCCAGAGAGAAGAAGTGACCTCTGCAGTTTCACACACCCAGAGCATGACAGGACTAAGGGTAAACAAAACTCAATTCAGGTGTTCTGACTTCTCAACAAAAAGCTGGTCATTCAGCAAAGGAACTGCTATCACTGTTATTGAAAGCAGCTTTCATAACCTTGGTGATTTAAGAAATCCAGGCTGCATTACCTACAATGCCTATGTTATTAACAAATAAATAATATTTTCATGCTGGATAGAAAAATTGAATCATCTAAAATTGTTTTCAAAACTTAACTTTAATTGCATTTTTGAAACCCCAATCTCAACATTTGTGTGAGATTTTCATTTAACAGAAGCAAGACCTTGATAAATATAGGCTTCACTAAACATAATAACTGTAATGGAAAAATGAATAATTCCAACTTCTGTCAATGAGATTATACATAACATACACCAGTAGATGTAGTGTTCAAAAGACTCTAGAATTATTTTTAAAGTTATTCCTGTCTAATCTATATTATATTATGTTGCATTTTTTATAATTTCTTCAAAGCAAGATTAATTTACACTAAGCCAGAGAGAGTCTAGTGGAAATTAAGCATAATTTAATTTGCATAAATTTTCAACTTATATTTTTTTAAGCAAAGGGGAAATTTTCATATTTTTGAGCTTTAGGTGGGAAATGCTGCTTTAAAAATAAATTTAATGATTAATATGGCAGGAATTGTCAACTTGGGGAACTGTGAAATTAAGAGAAAGAATTCAATGTGATAATGGAGGACAAAGACATTATTGAATTAGCTCAAACATTAGCTTATGTTTGTTAATATTTATAGCCACAAGAACCGAATTGTGTTGTGGGTAATTTACCTCCTTAGCACTTCGTCGAGGTCTGGTTTCATCCTTTCGCTTACTATTTTCTTCAGCTTCCTTTAAGCTGTTAAGAAAGAAAACAGTTGGTCAGTTTATGGCTCAATCATATTTTCAGCATCCGGTTCTGTGCTAAGCACTTTCCTAACCTTTGCCCTAACTTGTTAAACTGATCTGTTTATGTGAGACAAGCCCTTTTTTCTCTGTTTTGAATGTCTGAGCCAGAAAATTGCTAAAGATAAGGAAGGGTGTGAAACTGAGTCATAGACGGTCTATTAGAAGCTTTGTTCTGTACAGCTGGATGGGTGTGGCTCCTTGATTGACAAACTGAAGATTCTCAGGAAAATTCCCTTCAACTGGCAGAACCAGGAGCTTTAAAACAATGCTGTGACCAGGGGAAACCAAACTGAGTATTTGAAATATCGTCATCCACACGCTCAGAATAGCTTTTTAGATCTTGTTAAAGTATTTGTTTGGCTTCATGTAAAAGCATCATTGTTAATAAAAGCTAGAAGAAGCTGAGTTTCTTTCCTATCACTTATTATTCAATTCCAGTCTCATCCTGCATTATTATCTTAGTTCCACACAGAAAGAAGCCAGGAGTTAAAGAGGTCAAATTCCCTTTTTTTAGCTAGTGAATGAAAAGAAATAGAAAGTCACAGAATTAGTGTACGTTTGAAGACTAAAAAGCACATGTCCTCTAGATTTAAAAAAAGTAGAAATTAGGCAGATATCCAGTCTAGAAACCAGTGATAATCAATGTTTTGTAAATCTGATAAGATATGCCCTTAAATTCTACAATAGTGTGCTGTAATTTTTAAAGGTGGTGTGAAGTATATTACTCTGTAAATCTTTCTCTGACCAGGTGTTAAAGATCCCAGGGATGTCTACAGATAGAGCACTGTCAGGCTTGCTGGCATGTGGATTAGAGAGTCTATATCTTTTTTAACACCCAGAATATTAAACACTCATTGGACTGTATTCATTCCTGGCTCTCAGTGCCTGGAGGTATGTCAGGCACCCAGGGAAAGATTAAGTCGACAGTCCTTCCCTTTCATTAATTACGCCTTCCATGCTAATAGTGAATTCAGCCACATTATTATTATTATTGTTATTTTAAATTAGACTGTCTTTTTAGTAAGTCTCTATACATGTCCAAATGAAGCAATGCATGCCAAATAACTGATCTCCCTAGGTTACTCCATATGAAAGTGCTTTTTAAGTTTTAAAGCATGTCTTCTCAAGTCATTATAATTAAACAAATTATAGCCTTGAATTTAATAACTAGAATAATCACCTTATCTCCTCTTTTTAAGAAACTTTAGCAGATGATATGAATTAAAAAGAGAAAAGCCACTCTGTCTTCACCTTATGAAGACAAAGGATTGCATGCCTCATGAAAAGCACTTTCTCTCTCTGTGCCGTGGTTCTTAGGACGGCAACCAAGTGCATCCTCATCAGGCCCGCCCCATTGGCCCGCCTGGGGACCCTGATACTCACAACAGCTCAGCACACATCGAGCACTTATTGCCATGCGTCCTCCCATCGGGACCAAGAATTGGATCATTTTCCCTTGTGCATCCAAGTCTCCCATCCTTCACATAAGGCCGGAAAGCACTACAGACATCCTAGAGCACAGAAAGAAACTTGACATTTGCCAGCTTGATTGTAATGCTCACAACGCCATTTTCTGATTATTTTCTAGAACTCAGTGCCTTTCTGTCCAATGCATTCTACCCACCTAGAGCAGCCTCAGATGTGAAGACATAGCTCGGTATTGTATAATTCACAGTTAAGTATTGATCTCATTTACTGATTTATTCATTTATTAGTAAACATGGATAACCCACTGTGTGCTAGAACTAAGGTAGAACACTGTCCTGGCCCTCGACTTGCTCACCATCTCCTGGATGACATAGATACAAACTTAAAATATGTGCTAAATGTCTTGGTGGAGGTAGCCTCAGGTGCCCACAAACAGGGCACCAAACCTTGACTCAGGAAAATCATTCAGCAGGAAAAAGTCAAGTGGGACACAGTGAGATATTCACTTCCCTTCCCCAACATCCCAGGCTCACAGGATTTTAGTGTAAAAAGAAGCTATTTCATTCAAATCTCATTTTTAGATATGGAAATTTGGGACGGTATGGTTAGGTAATTTGCGCAAGTGACAGTGCTGGGATTTCAACTTTGAGTAGTGACTGAAGTAGGTGACCTTCCTCCTACAGGTGTAGTTTCCTTTTAACTAATTTTCCTTCCTTCTTTCCTTCCTTCCTTCCTTCCTTCCTCCTTCCCTCCCTCCTTCCCTCCCTTCCTCCCTCCCTTCCTCCCTTCCTTCCTTCCTTCCTTCCTTCCTTCCTTCCTTCCTTCCTTCCTTCCGTCTTTTCACAGAAAGCTGAAGTAGAGCTAGAAGTTCTGAAATCTGTCCTCACCTGCACTGGATTGCTGCTTTCACATTCCCCTTCATTTTTGATGCCAACTTGAGACCTAGTTTTCCTGGAATCGAAAGTTAGACACAGCAGTTTAGTATTACAGAACTTCCATCATTCAAGTGTTAACTTATCTTCATTGTTTTGTGAGTCTTTGCTCTTGAAAACAGGTGTCATGTTACAATCTTTACTTCTTCTAAGGAAAGCCTATGTTTCTAATTTGGAGTCAAGGAAAGAAATGAATTACTGGGCCAGTAAGATTCACACCTGTAAATGTTATTTCCAGAATTTGTTTCTCTATATCCAGAGGGATCCATATCCAAATCAGAAGTGTGGGGAAAAAGAAAAGCTTATAACGAGATATTAGATGTCCCCAAGGAACTTTGTTGGTGTTGGTTTCAATGAACGAATTTAAGTTTATACTATCTAGCATCCTATTATACCATTCTTCATTTGGGTTACGCTAACTAATATTTTGCTTTTCATGGAAAGTATTTAAAGTCCTAACAATTAATCTAATTCAGTCAAATAAAAATTTAAAAGCATATTTGAAAACATCAAACCATAAATGCAGGATATACTTCCTACTTTCTATAAAGATAAGACCGCTTACAAATAAGGTATTTCTAGAACAATAAAAATACAATACAAACAAGAAAAGTAAACACTAAGTAGTTAAAGTGATAAGTAAAAGGTTATATAAAACTATCACCTGAGGAAAACAGAACATTAAATGCTAATGTAGTTCCAGACTCTTCTAGTAGACAGAGCCAAGAAAGAAACACAATGAGCAGTGTGACCCTCGCTGTACAATGGAAGAAGTAGGCCAGAAGGTGGGAGAGAGAAACTGCCACGGGAACGGAGATGGAAAGAATCTGTAACAGGACTCCCCCCCAAGACACAGTAGGAACTAGATGTGCGGTGTGCCCGCAATAGTGTTACAAACGTATGTCCAGTAAAAACCTGTATGCTCTTTCCATGTCTGTTTATGTGTTCTGTTTCTTTATCTTGAGTCTTGGTAAGAGTTGAAGGCATAATTTTAGAGTGTGTTTCTAAAAATGCAGTCATGTAAGAGATCAGAGTGATTTAATTCCATTGTGTTTTGGTTGATATGCTTATTATGAGGAGCAATAAAGCTTGCAGAACCTTGAAGACTGAATATTTATCAAATCCCTCACAAGCCTTCTCAAATGTTGGTTGTATACTTGCAAAAACCTAGGAGCACACAATTCAAGATTGAGGTCACAAGTCAGAACCTGCAAAGCAGGTACACTATCTCGTTAGTTGGAAACAATCAATAACCAAACCTACTATTGAGGGTGGAGAAAGAACCAGTGGGAACAAAATATAGGACGGCGAGACGCTTCAGTGGTGCGGCAAAGGTTGAGTAGATGGGAAGAAGTTCAATATTAAAAGTCCGAATTACCTACTCTTATACTATAAAATACTGAGCACTTAATAAATATAAGTTGATGATTAAAGAATTCTCTGTGAAAAACAATATACTCAGAAATAGAAAAAGAGTAAGTGTGTGTAATATATTGTTTCTATGTGTACATATGCTTGTGCATGCACATATATGCGTGTAAGAATATATATATGTGTGTGCATGTGTATATATGTCTCTGTACTTCACAGAGGCAATAATAACCATCTGATAATTAGGACACAAAAGTGCTTTGTAAAATACAAAGTGTTGTAAATATTTTTTCCTTTACATGTAGTAAAAGAAGTGGTTCTAATAATTTATGGATGACTAGCTCCCACAAAATGAATCATTAAAGACCGTAAGAAAAAAGTGTCACGTGATGATACAGAGAACAGACTTCAGGAAGGAAGCCTGCTTTGGAGAATACTCACATATTCTCAGCACACAGGTCACACCTGCTGCTGTATGTTTTCCCATCTGTGCCACAAACAGCCGTATCCTCAGGGGGGCAGATAAAGTCACCATCTCCTTCTCCTTTCTTGAAATCAACGCAATTCAACTGCAAGAGACATGATCAAAGAACATCAAAATATCAAGAGATAAAACATTCCTTAGGTGCATAACTAGGCTAGTTTTAAGATCACAACAATATAACTCACTGGAGAAGAAAAAACATATGAAGGAGACCATAACGAGCTAATAAAATCATGGATAGTAAAACAGGATTCAAGAACAGTGATATAATTGGATTTCAGAAGCAGGTTTCAGAATCATTTCCACCGCTTGCTGTCTGTGGTAGATAGACCAAATCACCTTTTGTGAAGCTGAGTACTGGCTGGACTGTTTGACTAGCAAATCCTGCCTGCCATTCTACAATGGTATTGTAGATAAGAGATCTGAAAGCTCTCTATAAACCACAAGTGACAATAAAGTTTCTATCATTACAGATTAAGGCAGTGATAAAGAGCCATATTGCTAGGTTTATAGTTCTAACTCTGCCACTTACTGGATGTATGATTTGGAAGAGTTACTTAACCCCTCTGTGCTTTAGTATCCTTATTTGCAAAATGGATATATTATTAGCAAATCCTCAGGATTATAAAGAGATTTAAATATATTAACACATGTACAGCATTTAAAGCTGTGCCTAGTACATTGTAATCATTTATTGTTATTGTTTTTTCTTGCCACTGTTGTTTTCTCTACTGATAATCAAGCCAATAAAACTAATTACCTTTTGGGAATAATGAGAGAAATCCCCCAATCATGACTCTGGTGATATGACATGGACTTAGGAACAAATCTGGGTAGTGAGAAAAACAACTGCACTGGGTCGTAACTGAAGATCAGCATTTAAATCTCAGATGAGCCACCCACTTCCTACACCTCTTTGAACTTCACTTTCCTTAGCTGAAAAATGGAGTGCAGGCCCTGTCCACATTACAGATTTGAATATTTATGAATATTTATGAAACTTTATTTGGCAACTCACTACTGTAACATAAACTAAATTAAAAAAGATATAGAGATAACTTAAATTTACTTTCTATCTAAAATCAAAGAATAAAACTGGAGGCTTTTTTAATGATGTCACATGGCAGAGTAAAATTTTTTATGTCATTATTATCATAAAAACATTTTAGTTATGGATTTGAAACATTTAAAATACAGACCTGTGACTGTGTATACCATACAATATAAATAACAAAAATGGAATGAATACAAGTATATAATGAATTTGTAGAACAGAAGTCTACATTGAGAAATATTCCTAGAAGCCAATGAAAAGGGGAAAAATTACAATAGAAAAGAAAAGCTAGAGAACATACCCCACTATTCATGTCATAAGGTGTAATAAATAGAGTGAAAAAAGAAAAGTAATGGTTCTATGTGTTATTTTCATTCATTCAGTTTTTCATTGATTCCTTCAAAGCCTTTACACATTCACTAGGGTCTAGGCAATCCCCTAGAGGTCACGCTGGCACAGCCCAAAACAAAACAAAACAAACAAAAGAAATACATCCTCTAAGAAACTTACCTCCTAATGAGAAGAGATACGGAACAAATACAAATGATTTTAAATTAAAATAAGTGCTATGAGAAATAAACTGAACACTGTGATAGTAGGTAGAAGAGTAGCTATTTTAAATATAGTGTCAAGAAAGATCTCTCTGCAGTGGTGATATTTGCGGTGACAGGAGATCAATGAGAAGGAGCCAGCCTTTAAAGATCTGAGGGACGGACATTCTAGGCACAGAGAACTACCATTGCAAAGGATTTGTGATAGGAACTAGATTGTTCTGTTCAATAGGCAGGAAGAAGAGAAGTATGTCTGGAGTATACGGGAACAGTAAACCGGGGGAGGTGCTGGTTTTCTCTCAAAAATCATTTCTGTTGATTTCTGTTGAAACAAGGGAAGCATCAGCAGTAGGAATCAAAATCATTCTCTTACATGATCACTGCTGTCCCCCTCCCTCAGAACAGCAACAGCAGCATACCAGGTCACAGGTGTCAGCAGAATGATGACAGCAGAGCAAAGCCCAGCTGGGAGGTGGTGAGAACAGGTGCAAGCACTTACAGCTCCACCTCCTCCTCCTCCAAGCCCCAGGGGCTGGTGGATCACAGCCTGCAGAGAACACCTCTTCCCAGTGCTGACGATTTCTGAAAGCTTACAGACAGATTCCTGACCTGGTGGAGTGGCGGTGAACTGGATTGTGCAACACTGGTTCCAGAACCTTCAGCTGTGGGCCTACACTTTTCCTTACTTACACTCAGCAGGAGACCAACAAACACTTGACCTTCCACATTAGCTAACTCATGTTAGCAGAAAACAAAACAAAACAAACTAAAGCCATTATGGAATATTACTGTAAAAATATCTGAATATCTGAGGAGTAAAACATCATAAAAATATGGTGATGTGAATAATATTCAGTATCAACTGAAACAGAATTATTGGAGTGCATAAAAAATAATTTCTCGAGAGTGTGACTATACTTTAGAGAGATCAGGGAGGATACCTGCAATATGCAGCCAGAAAAACTCATACAGGAAGACAGAAGTAGAAGTTTTAGATATGAAAAATACCTAAGTGGTATTAAGTAAGCCAATGTAAAGAAAAAAGTGGGATAGATGCAAACATATCATGACTCTGTGAACCAGAAGATCAGATTAGAAAACTCTCATAGAAGACATAAAGAAAAATTAACTTTTCCTTCCACTGTTGCTTGAAAAAAATGCACCTCTGCAATCACTGGGGAACGTGCCATATATTTCAGTTTAGGCTGAGTTAACTGTTAGTGTTGCTCAAGTATTCTGCACATTTGATGATATTTTGCCTAGTTTATCAATTTATGAGAGTAGAGTATTAAAACTTCTAAACATTATTGTTAAATTGTCTATTTTTTTTCTTTTTGAGCTTCTTTAGGTACATATATTTATAACTGTTTCATCTCCTACAATATTCATACTTATAAAGTTATGGAATGTCCCTATTGTCTCTAATGTTATCTTGTGCTAATGTCTATTTGGTTAGATAGTAGTCATGCAGATCCCGCTCCCTTACATTGGCATGGTATCACCTTTGGATCTTTCCAGACTCTGTGTCTTTGAATTTAAGGAGCATTTACTAGAGACAGGTTATAGTTGCTCATTAATCATATAACAATCTCTGCCTTTTAGTTGGATATTTAAATCATTTACCATGAACATAATTACTGATGTGGTTGTATTTATATTGCTGTTTCTACTTGTTTTCAATATGCTCTTATCCTTTCTATTTCTCTGTTCTTCCACTACTGCCTTCTTTTGGGTTAAATATTTCTAATGTGTCTTTTTAATTCTTTCCTACATTTTATATATTATTACATGTCTTTTTCTTAGTAGTTACTTTAGTGACTACAATATATGTCCTAGTTTATCAGCTTACTACAGATTAATCATTAATTCTGATAAAATACAGACACTTGGCCCCAGTAAAGCTCTATTTCCTCCCCCTTGCACTACAGTTATCATATGTGTTATCACTACATACTCCATCAAACACTATTAAATTGTTGCTTTATCCCATATTATATTCTTACAAGAAGCTAAGTGAAAACAAGAAAAATGTTTTTGTAGAGTACTTCCTATTAACCCATGTATTTACCATTTCTGGTGCTTCTCTTTCTGTTGGTCATACAGAAAGAACTAATTATATTATTTGTAAAGCAGGTCTGTAGCAACAAATTCACATTTCAGTGACATAGGGATATCTTTCTTTTGCCTTAATTTTTGTAGAATAATGTTGGTAGATACAGAATGTTGGTCAACATTCTTTGCTCTCGGCACTTTAATGGACAAATCATGCCTGGCCTTCCAGCTTTCACTGCTTTAGAGAAGCCGGTCATTAACTGTACCCTGTACATAAAATGTCAGCTGTATTTTGTCACTTTAAAAATGTTTTCTTGCTTTCAACATTTTGATCATGATGGGCCTAGATGTGAATCTCCCTGTATTTATCTTGTTTAGGACTTGTAGAAATTCTTGGATGTTAAGGGTTATTTTCCTCCTTCCAATTTGACACATTTTAGGTCATTATCTCTTCAAATAAATTTTCTATTTTTCTCTCTGTTGTATTTCTAATATTTCTACTGTATTCCTATTTGTATTGTCCAGCTTGTAGTTTTCTCAAGAACTCTGTGACTGTTTTTCATCAGTATTTTTTCTCTTTGTACTTCACTGTTAACTTTGATCTTTCTATAAATGTACTAATTTGTTTTTATGCAACCTCAAAGCTGCTTTTGAGCTCTCTACTAAATATTTCATTTGAGTTATTGTTCTCTTCAACTCCAGGATTTACAACTTGATATACAGCGGTACCTCGGTACTCACTGTTAATTTGTTCTGGAACTCATGATGAGTGCCAAAACCGACAAGGGGTGAGTAAGCGACAACTGATGAATGATCAAGCCTTTTCTTCTGTGGGGCGGTGTCATGACTCATACAAGTTCTAGCAAGTGCAATGGCCCCGAGCAAGTGCAAGTGCTGAAATATTTTTTCTTGACAAAATGACATGAGCACTGGGTTTGATGAGTTCTGAAGCTGACCAGAGCACTGAGGTATGACTGTGTATATATTTGTACACTGCCATGGCTGAAATCCTAAATCTTGGATTGTTGTTAGAACCATTGTTATAATCCAAATATATATATTTACTGAAGAATCTTTCACTAAAGAATATTTGCTTATTCACTGTTGTTAAAGTTTTAAAGACTCTTCAAATTTGGGTCTCTTGAGTATTTGAACACTTTTTAAATAGCTGCTTCTAGTCTGTCTGCCAAATTTAACACCTGGAGACACTCAGTTTCTATTAACTTTTTTTTTTTTTGCTCCTGAGTATGGGTCATACATCCCTATTACTTGCATATTTCATATTTTTGTTGAAAACTAGACATTTTGGATAATATGTTGTAGTGATTCAGGATTCTGATTTTACTGTAAAGATGATTTTTGCTGTTTTATTTTTGTTTGTTATCTTTGGGCTAAGTCTGTGACTTCTTGTCTCATAGTGTGCGGCTATTGATGTATCTGCTAAAAAATATTTACAGTTTTTTGAAGCATGGATTTCTAGGTTTTTTCCCTTGTATCCATATAACTTGTGATAAGCCAATGAGTGGACACAGCTTGTGCACAAACACCTCAGTCTAGTGGGCCTCTACCCTCTGTGGTTGGGCCTGTGTACGTTGGAGAGGGCATCCAAAGATCAGGCCATTTTTACATCTACTCCAGCATTTGTTTTCTCTTGGGGTGTGTGTGTGTGTGTGTGTGTGTGTGTGTGTGTGTTCTAAGTGCTTGTGCACAGCGTATGGTCAACCGGGACTGTGTGAATTGGTTGGTCTCTCTTCGCTCTCTGCTGCCAATGTGTGGAGAACTCAGCCAAAAATAAGTTTGTCCCGATTGTGCTGCGAACCTCAGGCCATTCTCCTTACTCTCGGTGAAGATCCTGCTTCCACCGAAAACGTCTCTGAGTGTGAGTTGCCTGCTACCCCCAACCCCTCTCAACAATGGCAGTGTAGCTGCTGAACCCACAGCCTGTCCTGCTTTGGCTGGTCCTCTACAACAAGGAAGCAACTGAGGTGAGATGCATCCCTCCAGCAAGAAGATCACAGACTCCCACTCTGCTAATTCAAAGTTTAGCAGTTTTTCAAAGATAAGTGCTTGTCGGATGGACATAGGCTGCTCATCAGTTTCCAGAGTGGTAATAATGATTGGTTTGGTCAATCTGTTTAGATTTATAGTTGCATTTTGGGAAAAGATTTGCTGATCTCTTTATTCTGCCATAGTCTGCAATGTGACCACTCAGGGTAACTGTCTGTTGATTCCTGAACCACGTTAGAATAATTAAAAAGAGAAAAGTATAGGCTCATTTTACTTACAAAAATAATTTCAAATTTTCTAAATAAATATTAACTATCCAAACTCAACAACATTTTAAAAAATGTACCATACTTTGCTGTGTATAATTAATGCACTGTTGTGTATAGTGTGTACCCACATTTTTGGCCCAAACTTTCAGGAAAAAAATCTTTCCTTTTAGTTTTTTAATTCAATATTTTATTTATTTAGAAACAAAATGATTATCGTATTACGGGATATTATTTTGCATACAGATATTGTTTTTGCTTTCTAGAGTTACACTTTTAACACATAAGCATAAATAAAATAATTAAAAACATTTATATAGATACAGAATCAGTACTACCCATGTATAATATGCATTTTTATTTTTCTCTAATAAATTTGGGCAAAAAAGTGTGCATTATATACAGCAAAAGATAGTACTATGGTTAAGTATGAATTACCCTCAGAACACCAAAATAGTTTAACATTAGCAAATGTATCAAGAAATTTATTACATTAGTAGACTTAAAAAATCCAAAAATTATTTCAATATTAGAAGATTAAGAACAGAAGATAACTTCCTCATCTGGCTACAGTTTATATGAACAACTGCTATAGTAAACATATTTAATGGAGAAACGTTAGATGTATTCTCTTTTTAGAGGGGAGAAAAGGCAATTTAATGTTCATTATCATCACTACTGTTTAACTAGTGAACAATAGGTACTGGCCAATAATATAAAGGGAAAAAAATAAAGAAGTAATAAGATTGAAAGGGAACTTATAAAATTCCTATTATCTCCTATTCTATGCATATAATATGATCAACTACCAAGAAAAATACCAGAAGAATTAATAAATAAGTTAGCAGAATTTACAGAAGTTATCAAGAAGTTGTCCAATATAAGATCAATCTATAGAAATCATTAGAATTTCTCTATAACAACAATAACCAGGTAGAAATATCATAAACAAAATACCAATCAAAATAGCAATATATTTACAAACTTTCTAGATACTAGAAAAATTATAAAAATCAATGGAGAATACCTTATAAATTTTATAAAGTACACAGAAATTATAGAAATTAATGAGAAAGTATGCTGTACTCCTGAGCTAGGCAAGTTAATATTGTAAAAAGTGAATTTTACTCAATAAATCTATAAATTCTTTGTATCCCTAATAACATTAGGTTCCTAAACTCAAGCTGGATGTTTCATAAACTCATTAATTTTTTAAATTTTTAATAACTATATGAAAAAACAATCTACGCATAAATAAATCAAATTAGAAAATGATGAACTAAGAAATGAAACTTGTCTTATTAGTTATCAAAGCAACAAACAAATCTGAACAGAATAGGGAACTCAGAAACACACATACACATATAAGCTTAATACCCTACAAAGCTGGCAACTGAAATCAATGAGAAACACTGAATGAATCAATGAATTAAAAAATAAGTCTCTACATGAACCAAATACATTAGAGGTTAGAAATTATTTTTTTAATTTAACAATTTTATTTTAATTATTTTTCAAGTATAATTTTCTATCTTTTACTCCCATCCCAGCCCACCCACCCAGCCCTCCCCACCTTCCTCCCATCTCCACCCGCTCCTAGTTTTTCTCCATGTGTCCTTTATACTTGTTCCTGTAAACCCTTCCCCTTTTCCCCTGAAATTCCCTCCCCTCTCCCCTCTGAACACTGTCAGCCCATTCTCTATTTCAGTGTCTTTGGTTAATCTTTATTGTATTTTTTTCCATTACCATTTAGTCCCCTTGTACTCCCCCACCCCCTAGCAATCACTGCTCTGTCGTCCTTGTCCATGATTCCTTTTTCCTATTTGCTCAGTCCCTCCACCTCCTCACCCCCCCCCAACTCCTCCCCCTGCTGTCATTCTGCTCTCCACCTGCAAGACTGGGGTGGTCGTGAAAGAAGTCAAACTGGGGATAAAAAACTTTAGAGACTGCCAAGAACACTTATTAGTAGATTGGAGGTGAGAGTTGAGAGGTGACAGAATGACATACTAGTGAAGAAGAAACTGATGGTGTGAGAGGACGCCTGTAGAAGCGGAATTCTTGAGCAGGCAAAGCACCTTACTCTGAGAGTGTCAGCATTAATTTTTGGTGGGAGGAATCTAAATAGAAAAAATGGGTAGATTTTTCTCTTTTAGAGTGGAGAGAAAAATCGCAGAAACAAGAACAGTATAATTGCATGAATCTATTCAAACATAGACAAGAAAAACCTAAACAAATTACCTGGAAGGCCATTGGCCAGACATTAATTGTCTGAATTTATAAGTAAGTAGTCTCCTAGGAAGCAAAATATGTAATCTTCAAAACTTTACTGAAAGGTAAAAATTCTAACTCAGGCATAAAATGTTAACATTCTTAAAATTTGTGTAATTTTATTTCTCAAAAATCCTATTTGAGTAAAATCCAGTAAGTGCATGTCTACATGTGAAAACAACTGACTAGTAATACATTTTTTAAAGATTTTATTTATTTATTTTTAGAAAGGGAAGGGAGAGAGAAAGAGAGAGAGAAACATCAATGTGTGGTTGCTGAGGGTCGTGGCCTGCAACCCAGGCATGTGCCCTGACTGGGAATCGAACCTGCGATGCTTTGGTTCGCAGCCTGCACTCAATCCGCTGAGCTACGCCAGCCAGGGCGTAATATTTGTTTTAAATAGCAGGTTTGTTAAGATTGGGATGTGTGTGTATTTCATTTTTTTGTCATTGCTTATATTTTGTATTTTTAAACACCATCGATCTTTCAGTTTTTCATAAAGAGAAAAGGAAAAGGAGCAATAAAAAGAGTCTTACAGCATGAGTCACTGTCTAAATGGACAAATGAAGGCAGATTTGGAAGTTACTAGTAAAATTTCCTGCCCCCCATACATGTTGTAGAACATGGAAGCAGGTCTCTTTTGCTCAGATAAAGGATTTTTAAGTTGACTAATTTAGGGGTGACTGTGCTATTGTTTGAAAAGTGAAACTGGTTGAGCCCTCACAAAGAATTTGATCGGCTAGATTTTCGGCGGAGGCTGAGGTTCTCAGGCATTCCTAAGTACCATTGACAAGGAAGATGGTAGATTGGTTAGACCTGGGACGTTACAGTAGTTTGGGTGTGTCTGCCGTGACTGGTCATTTAATTATTTGTTAGAGACTGGAGAGGAAGAAAAGGAAGAAGACACTGGAGAAGAAACCAGCTAGGAGGCAGAGAGTGATGTGAGTAGTTGTCAGGGTACCTGGTGACAAGCACAGCTTTTCCAATAATTTATTGTCAGACACTGTAAGCTAGAAATTTTCTCCCATCTGGACCTAGAATTTTTATTCTTTTGCATAAATAAAAAATATTTATTAAGTGAAATGGTTGTATGGTAGGTTGCATTTTATGTCATTTTTTATTTTAAAAATGTTTTTAGCACAGAACACTCTTCTCAAACAAATATTGGCCTAAATCCCAATCTGAAAAATAGATGAAAACAAGCAACTTTAGTTAAATTAGGAGAACTCTCCCGATATCAGAAAAGGTAGGCAACAGGAAGTAAAAGAAAAAAGAAATAATGTGAGTCCAAGGCCTGCTGACACATGTTAAACACTGTAGCTGGCTTCTAAAACTTGGTTTCGCATTTGACCCACATTCCATTTCACAGATGAAAAAAAGTGAGACTGAGAGATACGTTAAATGGTCCAAGTGACAGAGACAAGAAGCAAGACCTCTGAGATTTGAACGTAGTTGTACAGTCCCATGAAGGCTCTTGTTGGAGTTAATATAAGCCAGAAGGAATGAGAAAGGACCATGGAAGGCAGACATCACACTTACTTGCTCCACCTCTTAGCATCTGTCAGGGCCCAAAATGTTTTCAGAGTCGGGTCATGGGCTGGGCCTACAGACTAGCTGTACCGGATATTTAGCCCACCCATGAACTAAGCCATGGTCCCTCCCTTCTTAGTAGTTGGCTTCACAATAGGTATGACCTACTAATTAGGAAACACATAGTTCTATGGAGAGTCAAACATGATCTCGAAAGTAAATATGGCAAATTGACTCCAAAGAGTCCCTCACCTTGGCTGGGGCCGTGGCCCTGGTGGCTCTTGCTAAGTTCCTGGCCCTTTTCTGGATTTCTGCTTCTTTTTCCCTGGAAGAGAGCAAGGAACAGCATAGTTCAGACACGCTTTGCCCAACTTTTAGACATAACAGCACACATGGTAAACTTAATTTTGACTGTCCCCCTTAGCCCGGTCTGGTGACTCAGAAATGGAGATGTGTCCAGAAATAAGCTCAGGTCCTGTGCATCTGTCCTCAGAGCTGAAAAATATCTCAAACATAGTCTTATTAGAGGCAAGAATCTCTACCTTTAACTGCATAGCAGACTACCCCAGACTACCCCCTTAAATACTTCCCACATCCAGGTGGTCGCCCACTTGGAAGGCATCTGCACCATTGTTGGATTGCTCTCTTTGAAAGACCTTATTAACATTGAACCCAAATCCACCTTCCTGTTTTTGTGCTGGTTTCAACCTCTAAGGACCCACAGGCAAACTTAGCAATTTGAAGATAGTGTTGGTGCTTCGTACGGTCTTCTTCTTCCCAGGTTAAAAAAAAAAAGGTTATTCCAATATAATTTACATAGGTAATAAAAATAATAATTGAGTGAGTGACTTGAAAGTAAATTGCCTTACATGTCTTAAGGCATTTTACTTTTGTTTTAAATTAGTTTTCAGTAAATTTATTATTTCATAGTTTCAGTCTACTATTAAAAATCCTGTGAAACAAGAAGGAAACACTATAGTAAATAATACGGCTTTCAAGAGAATAAGAAAGGATTCCTCAGCCTTCCCTGGGCCTCACCTGACTTGAAATCTTTCCCTGCCTTCCTGCATCTTCCCACAGTCTCTTACTAGAAGCAGCACATGGGATCAGAGCTTCATGAGGCCAGTATTACTATGTCAATTTGACTCCCCTGACATATACCAACCTGGCATTTAAAAAGCTAGTTATCGCATTATCATCTCAAATGGGTAAGTTTAGTATTGGCTTGGTACCAGGGTTGAAGTTTTGATGTTGGTTGGGAATTGAGAACGACCTCTCTGCTCAAAAAACAAGTTAGGACACTTTGATCTGAGGTTTTGCAATTGATAACTCAAGCCATCTTCCACTTTTGAGGTGTCATTGGAAAGAAGGAAATCAAGTTAAGAAGCATTGCATAAATGTGGGTAAACTTCCGGGATACTAATTCTTTCTGAACTGCAGGTGATCGCAAGCTACAATTAACTTTTCGGTCCATCTTATCCCAGCTTAATCCAAAACATCTGAAGACAGCGGCAGCTCACGGATCAGGGTGTATCCTACGTGAACTCTTCCACTGGTTGGCAGCCACCAGGAAGGTTTGGAGTCATTCCCAGGGCTGTTCTTGGTCCCTAAGGTACAACAGAGTCAGGTCTTAACAGGCCCAAGAAATTTGACTTTCCTCTTTCAGTTAATTCTTCAGAGCCAGGAAACTCAAATTGGAACTACATTCTCAAAAGACGATCACGTTTTATACACAGTGTTAACACTGGGCCCTCTAGGTGTTTTGGAATACCACTTGTGTGATTATTAAATCTTTCCAGATGGATGGCGCTTCTCCAACTTTATCTGGTGAGAGATGCCAGAGTGATCTACGAACTATTTTTATTTAAGCCTTTCGATTTAGAAAGATATATTGACAGAGAATTAAAAAGAATACATTCACTGGTTCCAAGATCACCTGGTAACTCAAACACTTGGAAGAGAAATCACTCACAGTATTATTTTGCATGTGGCACATCTGTTGAGGAGCCATATTTCATCAGGGCTTTTCAGAAGTTTCTTATCCGGGGGACAGAACAACTTCCCATTTTTCATCAATATCCGATATTCATCGCATGTTTCCTAAGGGAAGGATGAAAAAAAGTTGTGTTTGCTGAAACCTCATCAAAGCAAGACTGTACCTTCCAAGAACTTCCTTGAAAATATTATTTAATAAGCACGACTCCCTGTACATGGAAGACATTTGCTCAGTTGCTACAAATAACACAAACACAAACTGGTGACTCTGTATTACTACTGGAGATTGCAAATTTACCTAAATAGCATTCATCTAAATCAATTAGTGAAGAGGAAAAACAGGACACATGGAATCAAAAGACTTGTGTTTGTATTTCAGTGTTCTCATTTACAAGACCAATAACCTTAGCAAATTAACTTCTCAAAGGCTCACTTACGCTATCTGTAAAAGTAAGGGTTATAAATATGTACACTTCACAGGTTTTCTGAGGATGACATATTACAAATATGTAAAAACGCCTCAAAGAATGCCTGACGCATATAGATATTCAACAAGTCGGTTCTTCTCTCCTTTTCCTCCTTCTTTATTATTATTGTTTTTTTTTCCTTTTTTGCTGTAGTCAGTATTATTGGAAGATGCTAATGGCGTGTGTAAAGTTAGCATGCAGCAGGTCACAAAGGGCTGTGAGAAGGACTTGGAAAGGCTGCTGGAGGACAGAGACCAAGTGTGGCAGCCGCTGGAAACTGCAGTGTGCCCCTCGTGCCCCCTGGAGGAGGTGCCGCAAGACACCAGCTCCTAGAAAGGATGCCAGTTGTTAAACTAAATAGTTGAAAAAAAGTAGGAGTCGAATAAAAGGATTCATTGGTCACATATGTTTGGAAAACAAATTTCTAGACTCGTTCCTTTTCTGAAATAAACCTCAGGTCCACTGGTGTCTTATGAACAGAAATGGACAGACTCACACAGTAACGAAACTTATGTTTCCAGGCCCTTAACAGCCACATCCTGGGTGGGGTCTCATTGTTTCATACTTCAAAATTGGTGTTTTTTTCCTGAAGGGCCCCCTCCCCAGCCACCATCACCCCATCACCACCAACACGCCTAATACTGTCAGTACCACGGGGATCGGACCGTACGAATCTATGAAAACACTGAATAATTTTCCCAAAACTTGTTTAAGCCTTTCTCTTTTTCTTTCATTAATTTGTTCTTTTATTTTAATTTTTTGGTATATTCTCTGAAACTACTATTTTACTATTCTGTGTGACATGCTTTGAGACATGGAACACTATACTTAGTTTTGGCTTTTTGTTAAATGCCAGTGACATCATTGTCCCAAATTTAGGGAGGAATGTGGAAATAATTTTGAATATTTTACCAGGTAATACAAATGCACCATGGAAATTAAGCTCTTAAAAAAAGACTGAGTCACATATAGGAGTCCTTCAATAAAATATATTGAATTAAAAAATTCATGAAAATAAAAATTTTCATTTTTAAAGTTCTGTGCACTGTCCTTATTTTCACCTATTCTATTATTTAAAATGATTTATATTCTCTATTAGTTTTGCAAATCCACTGAACCTCTAGAGAAAGTCTTTGAAATCTAAATTTTGGGGGGTTTTGTTTTGTTTTGATTTTGCCAAAAAAAAAAACAAAAACAAAATTTGCTTCAAAATTCTTGCATTAGAAGAAAAATTAAATCAAGTCTTCACTCAAACTCTGACAAACACAACTTCTTCCAAAGGACTGATTGTAGAATTCTATTCAGCTTCCTTTATCCTCATACTAACTATTCAATCAGGGAAACACTTAAGAAATTACTTTGCTAGGTGCCATAGATACAGCAGTAAGTAGAAGGATCCTTGGCTAAATGTTGCTCACTGTCTAATGGGTAATGATGTATCTAACCTAGCCTCTCAAACACAGAGGCAGCACTTGCAGAATGATTAATGGGGAAAAAAATAGTAACTAAGTAATGTCAGATCAGAGATCAGCCTTAGGAAATTTTGCGAAGGGCGACCTACTAAGATATTTCTAAGTTTATTATCACTACCCAGTGATCTTATCTGAGTAGCACAGTAATAATTTCTGAAAATATAAAGACAACCAGGCCTCTCCAGATCTGTGTCTTGTCTCTAATTTTATAGTATCTTATGACAACATCGCAAGTTACTGCGCAAGTTAGCTTGCCAGATATGAATGATTCTATAAAATCTAGATAGAAACTTTGTCATAGAACCAGAGAAGAGCCTGGTGTCTTTGTCATAGAAATACATCCCTTGTGAGACAGGTCTTAAAGAAAATATTTAAAACAAAGATTCATAACATAAGAATGAAGCTTTAAATGGCAAAGAGCAGTCGACTGAACAAGGACGTTATCAATCAGGATAATTCCCAAACTGGACATCTCCAATGTCACAGTTAGAGGACCCTGCAAGTCCTCCAGACACACTTGGTTTTTTAATAAAGAGACAACCACGACCCAGACAGTAGGTTAAGAAACTTGTTCAGTGTTTAATTAGTTAAGATGAGACTGAGTTATGAAACAGGAAAAGCCTGTATAAATTGATAGCAATAGTTGAATTTTCCTCCAGGAAAAATGTAATGTGGTCCCAGCTACCATAATAGAGTTTTGAAACAGGAGCAGATCTAGACCAAAAAGGCATCGGGAGGTGGGCTGCTGCTCCAGCAGCTGCTCACTTGCCTGGTAACTCCCAGGCTCGGGTTCCTTTCATTTTCTTGCTGTTGCTGTCTTGTGTTTTCTCCACATCTTAGAAAAAACTGCAGCCCTCTAGAGCCACACTCTTCTGTGTCCTTCACAGGCTGAGTTATAGCCCTCTGTCTTCCATTGTCCCTCCCCAGACATCGTAGTAAGATGCCCCAGGGAGCTGGCATAGCTCCTTCTCTGTGTTAGAAGCACTGACAATGTTGCTTTGGGCTTTAGAATAACCCCTGTGATGACAAATGGTCAAGATTCGTGCAGGAACTACAGTGCTGCTCTGGCTCATGTTTGTAATCTTCAACCAGCTACTGACTGAGCTTAGAAAATAAAATTTCCAGCTCCATAAGAAAGACCCAATCAATAGTTTTCGTTTCTGACAAAATGCCCAAGGGCTGTGATCAGAAATATCTCCAGAGAAATAATTACTTCTTGGTGTCCTTCTGGCTTATGCCAACATGAGAGGGGGCTAAATTTAGGTTTTTACATTGTTCAGTGAAATAGAGTTTAATGGCATAAAAAGGGTCAGTGCAAATTTTTGATATATCCACTGGAAATCACCACCCATTGTCACAGACTCTGAAAGAGATTGTGGCCTCAGTGAACAATGAGGTTTACACAACACCCTTCTTTTTACCAGTATACAACATCCCACTGAGCATGCTCCTTGACTCCCCAAAACCCAGCCTTTTCTTCCTACTCCACCGCACCATGCTACTTAGATCATGGAGGTCTCTGCACTTCTCCATCAGCAAACGGAGATGAAGTAACAGAGGCCATGATGAAACTCTCTAGACCATTCCTGTAAGTTTTTTTTAAAAGAATTGTTCTAATAAAATACAGCAAGAGAGTACTTTATCATGGTTCTTATAGCTTCATTGTAGAAAAAGGTTCCTTTTTAGAAACATAGAAAAGGGTTACTGTTTTATTGTTCATGGCTTTTTTTGAGACATAGCACATATTTGCTGTATACATAACGCAGCACTGTTTTAAATGCTGAACCAATGGCATAACTTTGTGTGTGTGTGTGTGTGAGAGAGAGAGAGAGAGAGAGAGTAACTGGCCCTTTTAACTTTATTTTTCAGATAGATAAAATAATTAACTTCTATAGAAAATGACTCTTTTATCTCTGAAACAAAGGACCTCTAAGAAGGAGGCAGTACAGCACCTTCCTGAGTCAGAGCCTCTGCCTCGTCTGCTGTAAATTGCAAATCCGTTCACTCCCGCCTCAACCTCAGATCCTTGTTCTCATGCTGGCTTCAGGGGGCACTCACCTGACTATCCCAGGAAGCACTGATACCCCCTCCATCCCCAGAAATGCCTATCTTCCAACCTCCTCTATTTTGTTCCTAACACTAATCATTACTTAATGTACTATATGTTTTTACTAATTTAATAATTAATTTGTCTGTTTTCCTCCACTAAGATGTAAGTTCCATGACAGCAAGTTCTTGTCTATATATGTATTTTTTACTTGTGAATATCTCCAGCATCTCAAACAAGGTCTGAGACATAATAGATGCTCAATAAATATTTATTGAATGAAGAACATGGACTGACACTATACAAAATACAGCCAACCCCTTTTAACATAATGATCACAAAAAAACTTCTTTCTACCTCTTGTGTGTGCCACGACTTTTTCAGCTGTTAAACAGAACAATCCTAATTCACAGGCTTGTCTGTAGAATTATTTAAAGCATTCCTCTAGCATGGCAGACTGCCTCTTGCTCACATCCCTTATTATTAACACATTGATATATGTGTGTCTGAGATTCATGCCTTGATTCACAAAGACCAGTTTTTATGTTTTTAGAAAAGCTGTTAGTACCTATCTGTATAACATGTCTGTATTATTAACGTTAAGGTGTTAGCCATAAACCATTTTTCTTTAGAGATCTTGGAATGTATTCAATGAATAGAAAAAGCAGGACTAACCTGATTTTCTTCCTTACTGGCACCATCTGTGACAAAAAAAATGCAAACACCTAAGTTAAGGGAATGTAAAATATTTAATAAATAGAACAAATAATCCACACTGTGCAGTGCCTTGCTTACTTTACTGGAAATATGTTAGAAAACTGCAAATTATTTTTGAACACATTAGAATTTACCATGGCAAATAAAATGAGGACACTGCACCAGGAGACTGGCATATCCCCTCGCAAAGATCCAATCACTCAGAAAGGTCCAGTTACTTGGGAAAATAATATTCAGATGCTTTCTGACCTCCTTAAACTATCTAATTTTAAACTCTTTTCATAGCAAAGTATGTCAGACCTCTTTTTTAATTATAACATAAATATCAATTATAATTTGAAAGTATAATATAACATAAAATGTATATCATATATACATATAAAAATTAAATTTTCTGAATGCTGGTAGCACTACCTCCCCATTACATCTACAAAAATTAGAGATATGATAAAATTCAGTTTAATCAAAATCACAGACCATAGTATACTTCCTCATTAAGAGACACTTTTGTACCTACACATTTGTTCTAGGAAAGTGGGCATCATTTGTGTATAATGTTCTCCTGAAACTCAATCTAGGGTTCCCTTTTAAAAATGGACATGCCTCAGAGAAAGATAACTACAAGCAATTCATGTTTTTTCAAATTCAGTAGCAAATGCCAAACCTACCACTAGCTCTGACAAAAGTTCCTTACCTTTTATAAGAAGTACCTTGAATCCATTTAGGACTTAAAAACACAACAATAAAATAAAGCAGTAGAAGGCATTACTTCTTTAAAATAAGAATAGATGATTGAATGTAATTTCTAATATTTTGTTTATAAATATGCTGTTTAATATATACATATATAAACATACATCTAAATTTTATCTATTATATACATAATTCCTATCATAAATTGATATGCTCAGTAAAAGGTCAGATAAAGAAGAATCCATTAGCTTTCTAGAACTCAGGGAGAACTGATGAAATGGCAATTCCTCATGGATAAAATTCAGATCATTTCAAATTCCTTGCCATTTCTAAAGATAACAACATAGTTCTAATATAAAGCCACATATATAATTCTTTAAAGCCGTGTGTCTGGCAAGGTATTTCAGGAGTGCATACACATATATAAAGTCGTCAGTGCCATATATGCACTGGGCAGGGGAGGGAGACGAGTCCCTGCACAGGGCTTTGTGGTGTGTGGCAAGAGGCTTCGCTCACATGCAAATTGCTTACCTGGGATGAGGCAAAGAGCCAGGGTCAGAAGCACTGGCACTGCAGCTGCCTTCATGGTGGAAATGATGTAAGCTGGTTACAGGTCTGCTCCGTGCATTGCTCACCAGCTGGTGCTCTAGGACTGAACCCGTGGGGATGCAGCTTACTTTATATATACCTGGTGATACACACCCATAGCAACAGCCAACATTATAAACCAGTTGTTCAAGGTTCTGCTAGACTTGGTATTCCACATCAATTTTGTTTCTATCCTTTAGGATCCTGTCAAAGGGGCAAATTTGAACAGATAATGTCTGTTTCCAAAGTAGTTCTAATATGTTTTCATGATACCACCTCAAAAGGCAATAGAGTCCAAGGTCCTTACTCAAAGTTTAATACTCTGCAGTCCTCTCTTAAAAACTGAATTCTTCAGCCACAGAAGACACATTACCTTGTAGACAAACATGTTTCTAACTGGGTCCCTTTCCCAAGTGGGAGGGAAGGGGAAAAGAAGACAGATTGGTTGTCCTACCAGTCAGGTAAACATGTAAAGATTTCACCACTCCTGGAGAAAGCTGCTTTATAGTAAGAGAAGCTAGGAGTCTTGGTGCTTCCACCTACAGACGTTCCAAGTTTTCCCATTCAGTGTCACAGACTCATATGAGAAAGTTGAGTGACCCTAAGAGATGACCTAGTAAACCCCTAACATTGAATACATGGGGACACTGAGACTTCGAGAAGGAGCAATGACCTTCCCAAGGACACACCGTTTAGGCAGCAGAGGCGGAGGTGGCACTTGAAAGAATACCACAAGGTCCACAGTTTCTCGACTCCATATACCACTTCACCACGAAAGGTTAGCAAAGGCAGATGCTTTATAAAATCAAAGCTTACACATACCTGCTTTTTAAAATCCTCCGTGGGAAGGCTATTTTATATTCTAAAGCTTTATCTTAGAGTCTAATCACACATCATCATCATAAACATTGGAGACTCATGGTTTAACTTTCCACACAGCCCACTGCTCCCCAAGTTCCTGTTGGAAAAATTTGACTCCATCAGTTTCTGCCTAAATTAAGTTTATTCCTTTATCGCCTCATCATTTAGTCTCCCCAAAAAGAAAAAAAATAAAGTATTTGAAATTATAAATATATAAATGCAGCATTTTTCTAGAGGAAGTATCTTCTTTTAAAAAAAAAGATTTTATTTATTTATTTTTAGAGAGAGTGGAAGGGAGGGAGAAAGAAAGGGAGAGAAACAGACGTGCAAGAAATACACTGATCGGTTGCCTCTTGCATGCCCCCAACTGTGGACCTGGCTTGCAACCCAGGCATGAGAATCGAACCAGTGACCTTTTGGATCGCAGGCTGGCACTTAATCCACTGAGCCACACCAGCCAGGAGAGTATCTCCTCTTTAGTTCTTTTCCATTCTATAATTAATGCCTTTGGCCTACCAGACTATTTTCCTCTACGAGGTTAAGAGTACCCCCAAAAATGCACAAAGATGACTGAAGCCAGACCCAAAACATTTGATTTCAGTACTATGCAGGGTCTCCACACCCATCGAAGGAAACTTTTGAACTTTATGAGATCAAAACCTTTGTAGAGATTGTTCCAAAAAGGCTGATCTAAAGCAAGACAATTTGGGGATCATGTCAACCTTCTGAATAACATCAAAGCCAAAGTATTTCTTGGACTTTCTTTTATGAAATAATTTCTTTCCCGTAAAAATGCAATCAGTGGTTTCAGGCCAGCACTATTGGCTTTGTTTCTTTGCGATGGTTCAGTAGAACGAGCGACCTGGAAAAGAAGTTCAAATTGCACTGCGGTTACAGGATAGAAAGTTGACGTTCATCATAGCTTAAAGCAGTGATTTCCGATAGGTGTGCCACAAGTAATTTGAAAACATGCAATACCTGACTATTCAGTCAGGGGCACTGAGCTGATCTTTTCTCTCAGGTTGTCAAATAATAAAGTGACAACAGCCAGCACAGCATTAGCCGTCTAGTGTGAATGAATCCAAGTTATACTATTTTCTGTTAGGCTAGCAAAAATTACATTTTTTGGTGTGTGAAAGAATTTTAGTAATCACTTTATGTGTGTCATGAGATGGAAAAGGTTGAAAATCGCTGGCTTAATGGAAAGAGAATAGGAAATTTGTTTTTATGCCTTTCTTTGCAACAACACAGAGTAATGAAAATGAACCTGACTTTGGCGTATGATAGATACGGGTCCAAATCTTTACTTAACAATTACTAGCTATGTTGCCTTGGGCAAGTCACTTATTTTTTCTAAGCCCCAGTTTCCTAATATGTAAAATAGGGATTCTACCACTACATTGTCCAACTGTTGTAAGAGTTAGAGGTAATATGTGTGTGTGTGTGTGTGTGTGTGTGTGTGTGTGTGTGTGTGTGTGATGCTTAGAACAATTCCGAGCATATGTGGTAAACTTTCCCATTAAAGAGAGTTGGTCTTGCATTTTTATGTCATTATAATGATATGGGTATAGTAGGGAGTTTCTAAGATTCCATGAAAAGTCAGCATCTCTTGAACATGGATCTCAACAGCAGATTAAGTTTCCTTAGCAGAGAATAACACCCTAGACACATTCTGAAGGGAAATTAAAAAGTCAAGATATAAATATTCTTTTTCATTTTGTTATGCTCTAAACCACAACACCTGGAACAAATAAAAGCGTTAGCCATTTATAACTTGCAAAAGTCACTGCTAGATTTCAAGCATCATTGATTCCTCATCTCCATCTGTAAAACTCTCTTCTAAATACTGACATACCAATACTATTATTTATCTTTCATCTGTTCTGTGCGACTATATGAACTGTGTCCCAACCATAAATGTTCATTATTGGTGCAATGACTTACAATAGAATTGGTGACTATGTAATATGCTCTGATGAACCCCAAATCTAGCCCAAATGGATAATATTCCCAGGAGTGGAAGTGGTTGTAGGGTGGAACAAAAGAACCAAAATATGATCGCATCTCTAAAGAATCTCTGCTATGAGGAAAGGCTGAAGGAGCTGGTTTCCTTCTTACTGGGAGTTCCTCACTGATACCCAGAACCTCCTGAACTGATGAATAAGAGGCTTGGAACTGATAACATCTTCCAAGAGGGGAAGGAGCCAAGAGAAGATTCAGTGAGCACCCCCAATATTGGAAGCACACGCCAACTGGCTCATGGTATCAGAGATTTTTCTCCATTTCATTTCAGGAATGTTGTAAATCCAGAAGTGATTCATCACGTATTCTGTGAATCACTCCTTATTTCAGAGAGCCATGAAATTTAAATTCAAATGAATGGGACTAAGGCTTTAGAGAATGCGGGTTTGTGTTATCTGTACACTTCTATATTAGGTAATCAGAGTACTTTTCTTAAATTCTAACTTTTGTATTTTTTCAGCTCTTTTAATTATTCATCAAACATGTAAAACCCTCTTCCTCCTCATTAAAAAGAAACAGAGCTAAGTTACACAAAGTACAAACTGTACAATTCAACATATGTATCAAGTGGCCTAGACTCTGTATTCACATCAAGGGTATTGATACAGGAAGAAGAAATGAGAAAAGTGTGACATAAACAAGATGTTATAAACCAGTAATCCTACTGAAGACAAAAGGTTATTTCTGAAATTCAAAGTTCTTAGATTATTGTTCAAATCTCCTCTTTTCCTATGCAGAAATATCCTTGCTGATCACAATAGTTTAATAAATACCTATAGTACCTTACAATCAAATCACCTTCCACATTTTCCAAACAATCTGCCATTCAGTGGTTCCCTAGATTTGGTTATGCAATGCTGTGAGGTGGCAGAGTAGGTGTTATTATCCTTTCCTTCCTTGCCCAAAATGGTACTAGGAACAAACTCCAGAGTAGGAATTAGGTTGGGTGGCAATGCCAGCCTTGCCACTTTCCCACATTTTACACCCTATGTAGTTATCTTAGAGACTTTTTGAAAGTTCAGGGAGGATCCAGACAGAGAGCTTTAAATTACCTTCAACATTCTATTCCTAATATAATTCTTTCCTAAACCCCACTGCACGCACACACTCACACACATCCACACACATCCACACACATCCACACACACTCGTAATGACCTGGAGGAAAATAAGTGCTCTGTGACCATGGCTGAAAAGTTTGTGTCCCGACAGATCTTAGAAGATGAGGCAATTGCTTTTTTATTTTCTTAATTTTTAATTTTCTTTCCTATAAGTCTGATGTTTTTCCCTATAAATTTAATATCTCACTGTATTCTCCTTTATGGAAGATGCTAACTAAAGAACAGTCTTTACATGCCTTCCTCTCTTGAAACATTCCATTAACAGCTCACTTCATTCCTTCTGAGAATTCCTTTCTGTTTGTCTGCAAAGGCTAAGAAAATACAGAGATAAGCATCTCATTTCATTAAGAACAGGATGGGATGGGCACTGTTTGATGACTGAGTATACAGACCCTGCTATTTATAGATATAATGGTTGCTTTTATTAGATTAAGAAAACATAAAAGTTCATTGTCTAATTTTGACTACATTAAGTTTTACATATTGGATTATATTTGGTTCTTAAACACAACATCTAGCTTCTCCTTACAGTTCATGCTACTTGGACCCTGCTCCCTGGCCCCTGCTGCCCATCGCAACACACGATAAAGTTCTCTAGAGTTAATCTTAACCGCAGAAAACAGAGGTTTGTGGAGCTATGTTTTTAAAAAAAAATGACAATAAATTAATTCTTAGCTGGTATACTGAATTTTGTCAAAAGAGTACTATATATTTTATATGTAAAATATTTATGTGTAGATATACAATAAGCAAGATCAAAATTGTTAGATCCATAAGTAAAATTAGGAAAAAATGATCTATATATCTTTATAAAATTATTTGCATAGAAATGTGAAACTCGCTAGCATTTATGGAACACTTACTAAGTGACAGGCACAACAATAAGCTGAAAGGGTATCATTCTATTTTTTTTTTTACAGATAAAGAGATTGTGGTTTGGTGGGGTTCTAAAACTTTCCCAAGGTTGTACAACCTATGAGCAGGGGTCTACACAAATGGTGACATCAATGCAAATAATGGCAATCAAACCCCAGAGCCCAGACTCTTACCTACCAAGCATTGTGGTGACCACACTACCTATACCTGTGACTAACTTATCTCAGACACTCAGTGTTGGGACTCAAACATATTCCTCCAAAACTCATACTTGAAACCTTAACCACCAGTACCTCAGAATGTGACTATATCTGCAATAGGGCCTTTAAAAAGGTGATTGACTTCAAATGAGTCCATTAGGGTAGGCCCTAACCCAATGGGCCTACCCTAGGATGGGTGTCCTTATAAGAGGAGGAACTCTGGACACACAGAGAGATACTGGGGATGCTGTGCACAGTGACTTACACCAGGCCACCTGGCTTGTGAGTGGTCAAGCTGAGACCTGTTCTGAAGACAATGTTTCTATTAAATCAAGTAACAAGTTAATGGAAGAAAAATGGGGACAACTATAATTGAACAACAATAAAAAATTTTAATAAAATAAATAAAAATCAAGTAACATGTTAAATAGCCCTAGTCATTGTGTCATACCACAATCTTGATTCATGAGACAAATAAAAGGAATAAGAGAATGAAAAATAAATATGGAATCATGTTTACTCTCAGGTATGGAACCAAATTACTAAAATTGGGTTTAAAAAGTAAGAAATGGAAGTCCAAAGTTATGTGTTATAGACTATCCAATAGATTCCATGATAATCCCCACAGGAAGACAACAAACATTTACTGGCTGCCTACATTTTCATGAAACTGTGTGAGAGCCTAGTATTAAACCTGTAAATAAAACATATACAGTCTTCGACTTCTAAAAGACAGCAGTCTAGTAGAAGAGGTAGAAAATAATCCTATAAATCACCGTTCAACTGAATCTGTGAAAGTATTTTTAAAAGATGTCCATCAAGTAAAGTTAGTACATCATCCAGATATTCAGCTTCTACATGGAAAGGTCTTGATGAAATTAGACTCAATTCTGGGGGAAAAAAGAGTCTGGATTAAAAAGGTATATAGCCTAATGTATCTGAAAAAAAAATCAGCTAATGAGAATAAATTAATCTTAAATAATTATGAGAACCAGAGTTTTCCTCCAATAATTTCTTTTATCTGGCATTTTAAATTTCCACTATATCACTAGTTAGTTATCCAACACTAGCTGAGCTCAAGAGTTGAATTTAAAATTAAATTTACATTTAGTGGTTTTTTATTTCTTTCAAGTGATGCTCTATTAATGGTAGTAAAAAATTTAGATCCCTATCAATTTGCAGGAGTCATGCTGAATTTTATTAATTAAAAGCTTAAAACCCCAAGGTGCTGAAAGTACGGAGGAAGAAAATAAATAAAAAAGACTGTTCTGCCTTAGAGAATCTAGCACTGTAGTAGGGAAGATAATACTCGTACCAGAAAAGAAATGACTCAATGGAACATGCAACATAAAGTATCATAAACAAAGAACAGATGGAGCATCTCTGAACTGGGCTTTGAGGGTTAAAAATATTTGATCATAAGGGGATGGGAACATGACAGATTTTTCAGAACAGCAGAAGCAAAGTCCCAAGAGCAAAATAATGTGGGGTTCATCATGAAAAAATATGTAGTACCTTTTAACTGCACAAATGGGAAAGAGAGAATAGAAAATAGTTTTAGGACAACAGAGTGTCTCAATGGCTAAAATAAACAATAGTGAACCAATCAAATGCTGGCAAGTATTTAGAGAAACCAGACCTCTCATGTGTCGCAGGTGGGAATGTAAAATGGTGCAGCCTTTCTGGAAGACAGGCTGGCAGTTGCTTAACAAACTAAATATATGCTTATTATACTGCCCAATAATTGTACTCCTGGGCATTTATCCCAGAAAAATGAAAACTTATACCCACACAAAAACCAGCACACGGTTCATGGAAAACCACCAAAATGTCCCTTAATAGGTGACTGGTTAATCAAGCATTAGTGCACTGTACCGTGGACTCCAACAACTTGGATGGATCTCAAAGACATTGTGCTGAGTGAAAAAGCCCATCTCCAAAATTCATATACTTTAATTTATATAACCTTTTCAAAATCATAAAATTACAGACATGGAAAACAATGTAGCAGTTGCCAGGGTTGTTAAGGAGGGCTGCTGGCTAGGGAGTAGAGGTGATTGTGCCTGGGTAGCACAAGAGAGATGTTTGTGATGATGGAAAATTCTACATCCTGAGTGTGGGGTAATTACACAAATCCACGCATGCAATAAAATAACATTGAACTACACACATGCCTTTAGTGAAAATCAAATTTCTAGTTTTAATACAATTATGTAAGATTTAACTATTGGAGGAAACTGAGTAAAGAGTACACAGGACTTCTTAGTACTATCTTTGCAAATTCCTGTGAATCTGTAACCATTTCCCTTCAAAAGTTTTTTAAAACATAGACTACAAAATCCTACATTCTTTCTACAAATATACACTTACCATATGACCCCACAATCTCATTCCTAGGTATTTACCCAAGAAAAATTCAAAGAGGTCCATGTAAAACCTATACAAGAATATTTATTGCAACTTCATTCATAATCACTAAAATCCAGAAACAATCCAAATGTGTATCAATTGGTGAATGGATAAACAAACTGTTGTACATCCATACAACAGATTTCCACTCAAGAATAAAAAGAAATGAACTGTCTACACCTCCTGCAACATGAATGAACATGAAGAGCATCATTCTAAGTGAAAGGAACCAGACATAAAACATTACATATTTTAGGATTCTGTTTATATATGACATTTTTAAATTATAGGGGCATAAATTAGATCAAGGTTGCCACGCTCAGAATTAAGGAAGAAGATTTATTACAAAGGTGCAAATGGAAATATAGGGTGGGGGAAAAGTAGGTTTCCAGTTGTTTGTATGGAAAATAGTACAATAATTAAAGAATAATAATACGAGAATAAACTGTGTTTCGTGTACTTACAACTGTAAACCTACTTTTGCCCCACCCTGGATTTGAGGGTGATGGCCCTGTTCTGTATCTTGATCGTGCTGGTAGTTTCACAAGTGATTATGCTTGTCAAAACTCATGTAATTACATACCCAAGATTTTAAAGTTTGCCTTTATACATTTTGCTTCAATAAACTTGACTTTAGGGAAAAGAGTTATATCCAATAACATACTATATTTTAAAACATTTATATATTTCTGCACTAAGGGAAATAGACACAGACTGACCAAAAAATCTTATCCCTGTCTAATGGAATTATGATATTTTACATTTCTCTATTTTTCTCTTCTAATAAGTTTTTTGCACTAAGTAGGTATTATTTTTAAGAATAAAAATGTTATTTTCAAAAATCAGTTTGATATTTTGGGAGCTAGACAGGACATTGAAAGTCATCCAACTTTCCGCTTTAGTTTATAGTTGAAGATGTGAGGGCTGAGACAGAGTTATTTTTCCTAATGACTTAAATCTTAAAATAAGTCACACACAGCTTCAGTAGCCCATCATCCGAGCTGTATGATCTAACTGTGAATGCCATAATTTATTTGAAGGGATGAGGGTCAATTTCATACTTCAAAAACTCCCACTTCAGCCCTGGCTGGTGTGGCTCGGTGGACTGAGTGTTGGCCTACCAACCAGAAGGTCGCTCGTTCAATTTTGGTCAAGGGCACACACCTGGGTTGCAAGCCAGGTTCCCCAGGTGGGGGTATGTGAGAGACAGCCAGTCAATGTTTCTCTCCCTCTCTTTCTCTTTCCCTCCTCTCTCTTTGAAAATAAATAAAATCAAAAACAAAAACAAAAAACTCCCACTTCATAGTGACCCAAAGTAAAGTGTTTCAGGATTCTCCTGGACCACCTCCTCCTGCAGGCGGATACAGAATCTGGACAGAAAGGACCAGATCTCCAATCTGCACCGATGGAGCCCAGTGATGTTTTGGAAATGTGTGACTTGCTAGCCGTTTGGCTTCAGATAAATCATGGTAAGAATATCATCATCCACTTGACAGGATTGTTGAGCACACTGAGATGAGTGTGTGAAAAAGCTAAAGCAACTATTATTGTTGGTAATAGTTTAAGTCATCCGTAGTGAAGCCTACTTGAAAGCCAGAAGGATGATATAATTTAGAAGTTAACTGTTGGGTTTTAAAGTGATGCTACCTGGGTTCAAAAACAGGCTTATTTGTCATGTGAAAAGGGGGGATTCACCTAAACTCTCACTTTCCTCACAACCAAGCTGAGGATTGGAATAGTGATCACCACGAGAACTATGCGGAGTAGCTCACATAAAGCCTTTCAACGGCATGTGGTGCATACAGAACAGAGTGCGCAGGGTCAGCTGCTATTAGAAATATCTTCTTGTTAGACTGCTGACTACATTGAATTAAAGATTACAGTGGGGATTCCCCGTCTGAGCCTTTCAAAGTATTCAGTGTTTGATGGTAAGTGCCAGTAATCAGAGTCTAATTTTAGGGGCACACACTAATAGCCTCCAGGGAACAGGAGCGTTTCCTCTTCTGTGTCCCTTCTTTCCGACAGCTTTCTGTACTCCGGGTGGAAAGGCTTTTGCAAGGAATTGTGTCACCCTCAGTGAACAATAGCCACACATGGCTGGATGGAGTGGCAGGTCATTTGAGCCCTAAAAAACGTGACACCCTTTCAAATTGGTCAGAAAATCAAACAGCTGATTTTAAGTTCTTAAATTTTCAAACATTTCCTCTCTGTAAAAGAGAGAAAATGTCTTACCATCCAGCTGGAGATAAGAATGGGGCGAATGCCTCTTCTTACTGTTATCCATCCTCCTTAAACCTCTTACTCATTAGCAAGTTCATGAATGTAATAGCATTTGATGTGGAATTAGGATGTTTGTGTGTTCATTCAGTCCCCACTTTTAGCTGAAGCAAGACTATAGATACATATTAAATTTCTAAGTTCTCATGAGATGAGGCACATTGGAAAATGCACTAAGGGGACAAAATGAGGTAGACCAATTAAACTGTATCAACATCATAAAAACATTGCCTTCACAGAGAGAATTTTTAGGGCAGTGAAATTACTCTGTATAATAGAGTGATGGATACATGTCATTGCATATTTGTGTAGACTGATAGAATGTACAACACCAAGAGTGAACCCGGATGTAGACTATGGACTCTGGGTGATAATGGCGTGTCAGTGTGGATTCATCAGCTACAATGAATGACCAACTGTCCTAGGAGATGTCGATAATGAGGAAGGTCATGCCTGTGTGGGGGCACGGGGGGCACCTTCCGGACAGTTTTGCCATGAATTAAAACTGCTCTAGAAATAGTTTATTAAATAATTTTTTAAAATATTTTTTCAAAGGCTGAAATATCTGGAGCATAGCAGCACTCAATGTATAGTGAATTAATTGATGAATCTTTTTTATAACATTTTTTAATTTTAATTGTTGTTCAAGTACAGTTTTCTGTCCTTTACTCCCATCCCAGCCCTCCCCACCTCCCTCCCATTTCCACCCCCACCCCTTGTTTTTGTCCATGTGTCCTTTATACTTGTTCCTGTAAACCCTTCCCCTTTTCCCCTGAAATTCTCTCCCCTCTCTGCTCTGGTCATTGCTACCCTGTTCTCTATTTCAGTGTCTTTGGTTATATTTTGCTTGCTTGTTTGTTTTGTTGTTTAGGTTCCTGTTAAAGGTGAAATCACATGGTACTTTGACCAGAAAATTCTACCATTAAGTCACTTAGGAAAGAGCTGTGAAAAAAACATAAAAAAATGAGATTTGGAGTTAAAAACTGGGTTCTCCCTTTACTTATATTTCTGAGATCTGCATGTCAGTTTTGTTGTGAAGATATAATTAAGCAATATAGGTGAAAGTACTCCATGAGGTATAAGCTGCTAAGCAAAAGCCAGTCACTGATCTGGGTCCAGATTAGGTACTATGCACCTCAAACTATCTCTTTATCAGGTATGTTCACTTACAAGGCTAGCTCATTACATCTCAACATCCCCCTCTCAAAAAAAAATGGGGTGGGGGGGAACAAGAGAGGGAAGAGCTGACAATTTTTCTTCTCTTGTCCTTAGGTTAATTAACGTGTGTAATTCTTCATTAAGGTTAGTCCTTAAAAACATACAACTTATTGTCATCTGGGCGTGGTTGCAATGTGAGATGCCACTGCTCTGAGGGTGGCTGGCCGTGGCACTAGGCCAAATCCACTGTGGGTGTGGAGACAGCCAGCAGAATAAAGTATCGCTCCACCCTGTTGTCCTGTCGCCTAATTAACTGGTGTGCTCTGAAAACAACTCTTAAGAGTCAGTGTAATCTCACCTTAGAGTTGTGATGCAATGGAAAAATGGCAGCCTATTTATGGAGGAAATGCAGACTGTTCTCTGACTTCTGGAAAGAAAGGCCAGTGGAGAGAACTGGGTTCGGCGAGTCCCATAGAAGCTCACCCTTGGGTCCCAGCCCTCTTCACCTCCATGTGTGAGATCAGCACAAATGTCTGCGCAACCAAAACTGCTTAGCCCCAGGCCTCTTCACCAGAGGGGGAAAATGATTAGCACGTTAAGGCGAAATAGATGCCTCAAGCACTTTTCCTCCCATTGCTCATGGAATTAAGCAGAGAGAGTAGATATAGGAATGAGCTTCTTTGGAAAGGGGTTGGGGGTTAAAAAAACAAAAACAGGGACGACCTGTCAGATAAGGCTCTGCCAAGAAAACACTCAACCCTCTGGAGTGTACAGTCTTTGAGAGTTCAGGACCCAAAGAACTCGGTATATAGTTACGAAAAGTCGCAAACTTATAATTGTGTTTGAACCAAAATGAGACTTGGTATAGTCTGGCATATTCAAATATCTTCATTTTATCAATAAGGCCTGATGGTGGAAAGCCACAGCCTTGAAGACCAATAGCTAGCGAGTTGCAAAGCCAGAACTCATTCCACATCCTGACTCCCAGACTCGTGTGCTTTTCCCACACCACAGCTTTGCAATCGCCCACTCACTGCACACTTGAAACCTATATAGTTTTATTCACCAATGTCACCCCAATAAATTTAATTTAAAAAGAAAAACATAAAATTGAGTACTTATTTCATCACCAAAGAAGCTAGATTCTAGGAAAATTGCCTTCTCTGAGCCTCAGTTTTCGCATCTGTGAAATGAGGAAGTAGGAGTAGTTGATTCTTCATTCCGCACCCCCTACTTTTATGATGCAGTGTTATGGGAACACAGCATCAACCAGGGACCTGTCCGCTACCTTAAAAATGAAGTGGAGGAGAGTTCCAGCAGCTACAAGGAGCCTTTCTTGTCCACTCCTCTTGGCTTCCTCCTCTGACCTCCTCTAGCATAAACAGATTGATCTGATAACCCATTTGACACATTATTTTAATGCTTAAATTATGAAGGTTTTGTCATTGTTGTTTTCATAGGTATGTATCTAACAGAATAAAGTCAACGTGTTATATGTTTCCTTTACCACAATACCTAATAGGATATCTAAAGACAGTGCATACTTGCTGATAAGGGAAACTTCTCATTTTCTGTTCTCCCAACATTTAAAAAATAAACACCTTGAATGTGTTTGCACTTACGAATGTTCACTGGCCCACGCAGAATAGTTCCTGTCATTAATGTTGGTCCCAGACATTATAAAACACTTTCACCTTAATTACTACATTTGACGCCTCCAACCGCCTCAGACCTTGCAAACTGATCTACATTCCTATAACACTTTACAAGCAGGCAAGTGTGGTGAGTGAAAAAAATGGGCTTTAAAACTAGACATATCAGGTTCTGGGCCTTAAATCTACCATGACCAGCCATGAAAGCATCAGAAGATTCCTTAAAATTTCTGAGCATTGGTGGAGATTAAACTACTTCATAGAGTTATCATGATAATTAATTAGATGATATTTGAAAATTTCTAGATTTAGTAGGTACTCAATAAATAACTATTATTGGTTTCATTAAAATTAAGGTATATAGATTTTGAAGAAAAATATAAAACTCTCTTTGTTCACAGATGACATTACATAGACAGCTCAAAATAATCAATAATATAACTCCTGGAACTAATAAGCAATGAAATATGGAATTAAAATTAAAAGCACAATACTATTTACATTAACACCCACAAAAATGAAATACTTAGGTATATATATAATGAAATATGTACACAGCCTACATGAGAAAAACTACAAAAGACTATTGTGATGAATGAAATCACAGAATTAAATAAATTAAAAGATATACTATGTCCATGGATGGAAAAACTCAATATTATCAGGTTGTGAGTTTTTTCCAACTTGATCTATAGATTCAGTGCAATCCCAATCTAAATTCCAGTCAGTTATTTTGTGGATATCAACAAATTGACTCTAAAGCTTGTATAAAGAGGCAAATAACACAAAATAGCCAACATATGGCAGAGTAAAACAAAGGTGGATGGGTGATCTTACTTGATATCAAGACTTACAGTAATGAAGATAATGTAGTACTGGCAAAAGAAAAGACAAATATATCAGTGGAGCAGAAATCCCAGATATAGACCCACTTAAAGAGTGTCAAATGATCTTTGACAAAGGAATAAAGGCAATACAGAAAAGCAAAGATAGTCTTTTAAATAAATTACAACAACTGAACAGGCATAAGCAAAAAAAAAAAAAAATTAGACACTGACTTGACCCACACCATGAAGTCACAAAGAGTAACAAGATGGATCACAGACCTAAATGTGAAATGCAAACCGATAAAGCCCTAGAAGATAACATAGGAAGGAAACTAGGTGACTTCAGGTACTGTGATGACTTTTTAGACACAACGCAAAAGGCATGAGCCATGGAAGAAATAGCTGGTAATCTGGAGTTCATTAAAATAAAAAACTTCTGCTCTTCAGAAGAACACTGTCAAGAGAGTGAGAAGACAAGACACAGACTGGGAGAAATATTTGCGAAGGTTATCTGATAAAGAACAGAGAACTCTTAAAAGTCAACAATCAGAAAATAACTTGATTTAAAAAGAACTTAAGGGCAAATACCTTAACACATACCTCACCAAAGAACATAGACGATGGCAAACAAGCATATGAAAAATATGCACCACATCATATTTCACCTGGAGAATACAAATTGAAACAACAATGAAATGCCATTACATTCCTACAGAATGGACAAAATCCAGAACACTGACAGCCCCGAATGCTGGCAAGAATGTGGAGCAACAGAAACTCTCATTCGCTGCTGGTGGGAATGAAAAATGATACAGTCACTTTGGAAAACAGTTTGGCAGTTTTTTACAAAACTAATCTCACCATACAGCAATATCACTCTTGATATTTACCCAGAGGAGTTGAAAACTTATTTCCACACAAAACCCTGCACATAGATGTTGGTAGCAGGTTTAGTCATAACTTCTAAAACCTGGAGGTAACCAAGACGTCCTTCAGTAGGTGAATGAACAAAAAAACTGTGGTACCCCCAGACAATGGAATATTATTCAGTGTAAAAAGAAATGAGCTGTGGAGTCATAAATAGATATGGAAGAACCTTAAATGCACATTTCTAAATGAAAGAAGCCAATCTGTAAAGGCTAAATACTGTAGGATTCCAATTACATGACATTCTGAAAAGACAGAACTATGAAGACAGTCAAAAGCTCAGTGGTTGCCAGGGGGTGGGGGCTGAGAGTAGGGGTATTAATTAGAGCACAGAAGTTGTTCAGGGCAGTGAAAATACTTTGTGTAATACCATAAGGATGGATACGTGTCATTAACCACTTGTCCAAACTCACAAAGAGTGACCCATAATGTAAACTATGGAATTTGAGTCATTATTATGTAGGTTCACCAATTGTAACAAATGTACCGCTCTGGTGGAAGATGTTAATAATGGGAAAGGCTGTACATGGGTATTCGGCAGGGGGTACATGAGAAAACTTTTTTTTGCTGTGAACCTAAAACTACCCTAAAAATAACGTCTTAACTTTAAAAATTAAAATTAATCTAACCCTGTGATTTCCATCCACAAAAATATGATGAGTCCTCCCAGCCACAGAATCAAGAGGGTGTTACTCATCTCTGTTTTTCAAAGTCCACGTAATATGGTTATGGCTTACCTACTGGAATATACAGAAATCTGTGAGTCCTTTGACCTTGATGGCATCCTGACTTATAAATGTCTTCTTACTTCTCCATTAGAGAAAGAGTAAGGATTTTAAAGCCAAAACAAACTGAGTTTGAATTGAGGCTCTGCCACTTCATATCTTGGGGATCTTATGGATTTCACTTCACTGAGGTCCCTCTTCCAGATTTGTGAGAGGCTGACTTCTTTACAGGACCCAACTTAAATTTTTTTTTTCAGACAGATCTTTCTTTACAAACAAATCTAGAGCAGGCCCTCCATCTATTACATCCTCAATTCCAGTCATTTTCATGACATGATGTATTTCATTTTCCTTGCAATGATCATTATCACTTGAAATTTTCTTGCTATTAATCTGTTACTGCTTTACTCTTTCTCTTTCCTGTTAGAATATATGCTCCATAAAGCAGAGACCTCATCTGAGAATTAACTCTGGGTTCCTTCTCAGACTTTATTCAATGACAAAGTATTTCATAATTATTGTTATTGTTATTATCACTATCATTATTATTATTTAGTGTCTGACTTGAAAATTTCTGCTTGGTTTTCCCTATTTCAGAGCAAAAAGAAGAGTATTCCTTTACACAGATCTTATAAACTGTAAGTATAAGAATTTCCACTTATTTATTTTTATACTTCCATTTAAAAAGTAATAAATCAATTAAATTTGGTGAAGATTTGCATTTTTTCCCAAATCTTCTAATAATATTGCATTTCCAGCCCTCCTTTTTATAAGTTACTATGTTTACTTGAATTATCATTGAAATCTGTATCAGTCATTTAACTGACCTTATTCTTATTTAAATACCCTCAACAACCTAAAGACCTAGGTGCAGTATCATTATACCAGTTTGTGACGAGGAGCTAACATTTGTGGACTTATTATTCTATGCCAAGCACTATTAAAAGTGTTCTAACATTAACCAATCTCCATAACAACTAACAACGCATTTTACAGATCAGAAAGTCAATGAGCAGAGAAATTAACTTGTTTGATATTTTACAGATACTGTTAATGGCAACATTGGGACTCAAACCCAAATCATCAGACCCAGCCCTTTTCTTAATTTGCATGTTATACTGCTTTCACACATGAGGAAATTCCTCTCAAAGACCTTGAGGAATTTGAGAGTAAGTGGCACAACAGTCTTCGATGAACAACACATACTTTAAACCACTATTTTGTTTATTCCAAAGGGATTTAGTTACCACCATCAGGTAAGGAAACGTTCTATGGCTAATGAAGTTGTCAGAACCTGTTTTCCATCCCTCAGACCCCTACTTGTCCTTCTCATTGAACTGGCCCACTCCATTCACAGCTGAAAGTTTCCCTTTACATGGGGCTGATTAAAACTTCAGTGGCTATTCTCTCCTCACTGCTTCTACCCACTTTTGTCCCAGCAAAGGCGAACGAACAGGACTGGCAGAGAAAGGGAACCTCAGTGAGACATTGCAGTCACAGGGTCACTGGATGACGCACTGCTGACAAGAAGTGACAGCAAGAACAGCTACCCATGACAAAGCACTACGCGTATTCCAAGCACTCCGCGTACTTTGCATGCATTACCTCGTCTGGTTCTTCATAACAATCCTGTGAGGTAGCTATCATTATCTCCATTTCCAGGTCAGACTTGGAGCACTTAAGATCGACTTGCCCAGGGTCACATAGGTAGGAGATTTGAATATGAGTTTTCCTAACACCATGAGCTACTCAAACACCACACACATGGTGTAGTGCTTTTCACCAGTCCTATGTTAAGCTGGTTTATCAATGGTTTTTTAAATTGTAATATGGGCAATTCAAGTTAGTAATTTGCACAGGAAGAATGCTGCCTCTGAGAAGCAGACATCAGTGAGGCCATCCTGAGACAGAACACAGGTGTGTAAAATTTTTTCCGGCCCGGATGTGCAATGTCAATGCTCTCATAGGATTACACATTCAAAACTGTCATTCCCAGTATTGTTATGGTATCATGGCAACTGACACAGGTCAGAATTCCTGCATTTTAATTCTTGTAAATCAGTGGAAAGAGTGCCTCACATATCGTCACAACTCAAAAATCCTGTAGAGTTCATCCGGCCCAACCCCTTTCATTGCATAGATTGAGAAACTGAAGTTCTACTGGTATTAAAACGTAAGGTAGCAACTTGGATAAATCTCAAAGATATTATGTGGAGTAAAAGCCAGACACAAAAGACTATATGGCTACCATGTAATGTTTTAATACAAATAAATAAATAAAGTGAATGAAGCCTATTAAAAGGGGAAAAATGATATAACTGTCTCTATTTTAAAATGCCTGTCAGAGCCTCATCTTTTATTGAATAGCACCCAGAAATTATGTTGTGGTCCATTCAGAATTACATTTAAGATTGGGGATGTAGAAAACTGCTCTGAGGGGCAGGAAACTTACTCAAGATACCAGGAAATTTACTCAAGATCCCAGAACAAATGAAAGCTAAGTTTGGATTTTATATTTCATGCCATATTGTCTTAGAAATAACTGGCATTATATAAATACATTTCTATAGTACTAATTATATAAATAATACCATAGAGAAAGCACAGTAGAAAGAGTACTGACTTTGAAACCAGAAAATTTGTATTCAGAAATCAACTTTACTATTATTTGTATGAATTACAATGTCTGGCACACAGTAGCCATTCAATTTACTTCTAAGGGTATGTGTGTGAAAGGATGATTGAATAAAATATAATAAATCATTTAACCTTTCTTAATTTAGGAACAATATAAATAAAAACCTTTTGTATATTCTATAACATTAATCTTCAAAATATGTTCTATAGAAGACTAAGTATTTATAATGATAGAGAAAAACTTTTTAGGGTCAAATGTGGTTTTGTCAATCTTGGTTTAAGCAAATTAAACAACCTTACTTGACTGCAGAACCTCTTTCAAGTGCCAATATACTTGTGAAATTCCTAGGAAAAAACCTAAAATATACATTTCTAAAATAATTTAATCACTAAATTCTCATTAGATTTGAATAGTACTTAAAATCTCACAAAACAAATACTGACCAGAGGGGGGAGGGAAGGGAATTTCAGGGGAAAAGGGGAAGGGTTTATAGGAACAAGTACAAAAGACACATGGACAAAAACTAGGGGGTTGGAGAATGGGAGGGAGGTGGGGGGGCTGGGGGGTGGGCTGGGATGGGTGTAAAAGACAGAAAACTGTACTTGAACAACAATTAAATTTTTTTTTAATTTTAAAAAAGAAAAGTCATATGTTCTTCAAGAATAAGGAAAAATGTCTTAGTCAATGATATCCCAAGTAAAAATAAATGAAAAGAGATGAGATTTCACTTTTACTAACTACCAAACCCAAATTTAAACATTATTTATTATATTAATAACTTTAAAAGATGTTATATACTAAAGTATAAATAGTTGAATATACTTGGAGGTTTATTACATATGAAGAAATGAAACATATAATCACAATGATACAAATGATTAGAGGTAGAAAATTAAAATATACTATTATAAGGTTATTATATAATAAATGGTTGACATAATATTTAATCATAGACTGTAAAAAATTAAAATGTATATTCTAAACATGAGTAAAACATAAAATTTTTTAAAAGAGGTACAACTAATTGGCAATGTTGAAATTAGAATAGAATAATAGAGAACTACTCAATCCAAAAACAGTAGGGATAGGAGAATAGTGGGACAAAAAACAAAGGATAACAAACAAAATATATAGCAAGATGGTATATACAAATGCAATATTATTAATATGTACAATAAATGAAACTGGTCTACATATCCCAATTAAAAAGTAGAGATATTCAGATTGAATAAAAAGTGAAAACCCAACTATGTAGTATCTACAGCAAATTTCACTTTAAATAGAAAAACAGATTAAGTGTAAAAGGATGGGAAAATATATACAGTACAAATACCAATCAAAAGGAAGCCACTGTGGTTATATTAATATCAGGCAAAGTAGATTTCAGAACCAGAAATAAAGAAGGCTATCACATTAAGAAAAAGGGACAAAATTATGAAGATGACATAATGTTAAATATTTATGCACCTAACAACAGAGTATCAAATTCATGAAGCAAAAATTGATAGAACCTAAGGTGAAGTAGACACATCACAACTAAACTTGGAGATCTAACAGTTTTTTCTTAGTAACAGCTAGAATAAGCAAATGAAAGTCATGATGAACATAAACGACACTAACATCACCACCACCTTGGCCTAATTAAGCTGGAAAACACTGCTCACCAAGGAAGAATTCACATTTTTTTTTAAATGCATGTGGAGTATTCACCAAGATAGATCACATTATTGGCTATGAAACAAATCTCGACAAATTCAAAGGCATTTGAATCCTGCAAAGGATTTTTCTCTGACCACAAAAAATATTAGATTAGTAATCTCTGAAGGACAGAATTTGATTCCTACCATTGTCTTTCAAGGCATATACCCAGCAGTCTCAATCGAAAGTTCAGGCATGGATCCAGACATGGACTGAGTTTTACCGCAACTGCGTATTCCCCAAGAACTTTACCCCTGATTGGATTGCTGTGGTCAGACTTTCATCCTATTCAACTAAACAGACAAACAAACAAAAAAAAAGTAGGGACTGGACAGTTCTGGTAGAAAATACCACCATCTGGATAGACACCTTACAATTATATTATACACTATGTCCAAAATACCATAAAAATATTAGACAAACAAAGTGGCAAGGAAAAAAATATAACCAATGATCGAGAGTAGAAACATGCAAAACAAAAGCTAAGAAGCAGATGCAAAAAAAGACCCAGATATTGTGCTTATCAAACAACTTAGTTAACTGTGATTAATAAATTCAGATATGAAAGAAAACATGGACAGAATAGATGGCCTTATGAGGAATTTAACCAAAAAATAGAAGCTTTAAAATTAATCAAATGAAATTTTGGAACTGAGGAAAGAACATATGAGATTATCAAACTGGCAGACAAAATCAAATGAAAAAGTATTAGCCCTGGCTGGTGTGGCTCAGTGGATTGAGTGCGGGCCTGCAAACCAAAAGGCTGATGGTTCAAATCCCAGTCAGGGCACTTGCCTGGGTTGTGGGCCAGGTCCCCAGTTGGAAGCATGACAGAGGCAACCAATCAATGTATCTCTGACACACTGATGTTTCTCTCCCTTTCTTTCTCCCTCCCTTCCCCTCTCTATAAATAGATAAATAAAATCTTTAAAAAAAATTATTAAACTGGAAGACAAGACTATAAAATACTTCTAAAAATTCTGAAAAAAAAAACAGTATCTAAAAAAGCTTGAGAGAATGTCATATTCAATAGTGAAATATGAGTATTTGTCCCTTATGGTCAGAAATCAAAAAGGGATATTAGCTAATACCACTTCTATTCATCATAAAAATCAGTTCTAGACAAAATTTAAAAGAAGTTTACAATGTATGGAAAAGAGTTTGTAAAACCATCTTTTTTTCCCACGGATGACATGATTGTGGACATAAAGCATTCAATAAAAGATAAAATAAACTATGAATAATCAAGTTAATTTAGCAAGGTTCTGGATTCAAGGTCGATATACAAAAGCCAGTGGGACAGTGCCCTCAGCGGTCCTGGGACCTGCTCTTGCTTCAACAGGGTTTGGACAGAACGGACCCAGGGACACCCCATCTTTCCCAAATACCCTCTGTCCTCATTTCCAGTCACCACCTTCAAAACCACCTCAGCCATCCTCAGCCTCCAAGACCAGCCAACACCATTTTTTCTTACCTTAATTCTTCATTGCCAAACAACCATGAGGTTCCAAATTTGTCAGAATTATTCTACCGAGGGGGAGGCCGCCATTAACCAGCTGGCCAACCTGCATCTGTGGGCTCACTATGCCTACCTCTCTCTGGGCTTCTATTTTTACCATGACGATGTGGCTCTGCAGGGTGTGGGCCACTTCTTCCCAGAGTTGGCTGAGAACTGTGAGGGCTGTGAGCATCTCTTAAAGCTGCAAAACCAGCGCAGTGGCCGCATTCTTCTCCAGGACGTGGCGAAGCCTTCCCAAGATGAGTGGGGTACAACTCAGGATGCCATGGAAGCAGCCTGGGCCTTGGAGAAGAACCTGAAACGTGCTTTTTTGGATCTGCCTGCCCTGGGATCCACCCACACAGAGCCTCACCTCTGTGAGTTCCTGGAGAACCACTTCCTGGATGAGGAGGTGAAACTCATCAAGAAGATGGGTGACCACCTGACTGACCTCTGCAGGCTGGCCAGCCCCTAAGCTGGGATAGGGGAGTATCTCTTCGAAAGGCTAACCCCCAAGCATGACTAAGAAACCTTTGGAGCCCAGAGGCCTTTGAGGGGCCCTTCTACATTTCCCTGGTGTCTGGCTTTTGCCTGAGCCTCTCCCTGAAACCTCATCCTGGAATCCTCTCCCATGCATTGGATCAAATGGAAACAATAACTCTTTTTGTGGAAAAAAGCCAGTGCTATTTCTATATAGTTGCAACAAAGAGTTGCAAAATAAAATAGAATAAAACCAGTTTTAATATAATTTATATACAAATTCAAAGTACATAGAATAGCCAGAGAAATATTAAAGAAGAATAAACTTCAAGTATTTAAATTGTAAGATTCTAAGACCTTCTAGACAGCTACAGTAATAAGATAATATTAATCTGGTGCAAGGGTAGAAAAACAGACCAAAAGAAATGAAGAGTGAACTTTAAGAAAAAGAAAAACAATCCAGTTAATAAATGGGCACAAGATTGAACAACTTTAAAAATATATATTCAAGAGGCTAATATGCATATCAAAAGGTAAAAGCATAGCAATTAATTGGTTAAACACAAATTAAAATCACAATGAGATATCTCCATACACCTACCAGAAGAGCTAAAATTAAGAAGACTGACAATGTCAAGTATTGGGGAGTGTACTGAACAACTTGAACTCTTATTCATCCCTAGCAAGAGTATAAATTGGTTCAACCATTTAGAAAACTATTTAGCAACACCTCCTAAAGCCAAACATTGGCCTATCCTATGACACATCCTGAAAACTTCTAGGTATAATGTCAGGAGAAATGCATTATGTCCACTAAAAGATACGTACAAAAATCTAGATTATCATATAATCCCCAGAGAAATTCAAATATCAATCAACAGTAGCATTGTATATTCATATAATATAATACTACTCAGAAATAAATAGTAACATCCATCCATCCATCTATCCATCCACCCAAATAAACTTCAAAAACATTATATTGAGTAAAAGAATCCAGACACCAAAAACTAAGTACACTATATGAATCCATTTGTACTATGTACAAGAATAGGTAATATATATTTATCAAACTATTCATTTATGATATGCATACCTTATTGCATGCAAGTTATACATTAAAATATTTAAATATCACCAAAATAATAAAGATAATAACACAAAACTCAACCACCTATAAAAAAACTCTAAGTAATACATTGGTGAAGTCAGAAATTCACAAAAAAGTAGAAATTATGTCAACTGAATAAGAAAAAGGCTCCTGCTTAGAAATTAAGGTAATACACATGGATAAAAGATAGGGGGAGGGTGGTAATGGGAGGGAGGTAGGGAGGGGGGGTGGGAGGGCTTGATTGGGTGGGAGGTGGGGGGTGGGAGGACTTGAATGGGAGTAAGGGGGTGAAAACTGTACTTGAACATTCATTTAAATATAAAAAAAAAAGAAATTAAGGTAATAAAAAAACCCAGGAAATTTATAGCCTTGAACAAGTAGCCATTGGGATGTAAAATACAGTATAGGAAGCTGAGTAGCCAAAGGACTTACATGTATGACCAATGGACATGAACAAAGGTGTGGGGATTGCCTGAGAAAGTAGGAGTTGTTGTGTGGAGGGAGGCAAAGGGGGAAAAGTGGGACAACTATAATAGCATAATCAATAAAACATAATTTAAAAATAGACAAGGCAAGAAATCAATGATCTAAGCTTTAATCCCAAGAAGCCTGAAAATGAATAGAAAATAATTTCTAAAGGCAAAAAGGAAAGAAATAATGAAGAGAATAGGGCAAATAAGTGAAGTAGAAAAAATGCACAGCAAAAAAACTCAACAATACCAAGCATTGTTTCTTTGAAAAGTTTAATAAAATAGAAAACCTCCTAGCAAAACTAATCAAGGAAAAAAGGATAAAATGCCACAAATTATCAATATCAGAAATCAAAAAGAGGAAATCACAAAATATTTTATGAATGGCAAAAATATATAATGAAGAACTATATGCTACCAAATTTATAATTTTATGAAATAAAAAATTCTTAAGAAAATACAATCTTTGAAATATGACAAAGGAATAAGGGAAAAAAAGTAAATCATCTGTCATGTATTAAGAAAATAGAATCTGTTGTTTGGAAAGGTCCACAAAAAAACAAATAATCCCTAACTCTGTCCTAACTCTGTTCAAGAAGCCAGCATGTCATTAATTCTAAAACTGACAAAGACACTGCAAGGAAAGAAAATTAGATATAAATCTCTTACATGAACATAGATACAAAAACCCTTAACATGATAAGAGCGTGAGTATGTGCAGGAGGAGACAGGAAAAGAGACTGAGAGAGGAAGACAGAGAGAGAGAAATACATCAAAACTAAATGGGCTTTCTCCAAGTATGTGAGAATAGTACAATATTCAAAACACAAATCAATATTATTGTCATATTAGCAAAGAAAAGAAATAAACCCATGTGATCAGATAACAGAAATAGCCTTTGACAAAACTCAATACATGTTAAAAAACAATCAGCAAACTATAATCTCATAAAGAATATGGGAAGGAAAGTGAAGTACCATTGTTCTCAGTGGTGAAATATTAAAACTTTCACTTACAGTAGAAATTGAAGCAAAGATTTCTGTTAATATCATTTGTATCCACCGCTGTACCACTGGTGGTCCTAGTCAATGTAACAAGGCAAGAAAAGGAAATCAGAGATTTAAGAACTACAAAGGAAGAAATATAACTGTACTTATTCATCAAAAATTCAGTTGTGTGCACAAAAATCCAAGAGTTTATAAATAATATAGTAGAATAAATACACATATTTAATAAGATTGCTGTACACAAGATCATAGGGAAATCAATTATCACTCTGTAAACCAGCAATAAACAAAATTTAAAGATGATGCCATTTACAACAGCATCAGAAACATTAAAATTTTAGAAACAAATATGAAAGATATGCAAAACCTCTACACTGAAAACTATGGAACATATTTGAAAAAAAATAAAGGCATACTGAAATAAATGGAGAAATACATGGATAAAATGACTAAATATTATAAAACTTTCAATTGTCCTAAATTTAATATATAACTTCAACTCAATAGAAATCAAAATTCTAGCAAGAAAATTAGTCACTGAATTTATATAACCTATGAAATTGCAAAGGGCAGGAAGAGCTGGTGCAATCTTGAGTAAGAACATAGCTAGCAGACTAATATGACCAATATAGAGACCTATTTTAAAGCTAAAATAATTAAGACAGCATACTGTTGGTGCAAGAATAGACAAAGTGACCAATGGAACAAAATGAAATCCAGAAATAGATCCAAATATTGATAATAAACTGCTTTATGGAAAAGGTAACATTGAACAGTTATGCTACATTGGAAAAGGTAAGGTCTTTTTAAAAAAAAAGGGGTGCTGAATCAGACATGAAAGCAGGAATGAATCTACACACATACACAGACAAAAGCTATTTCAAACTGAAGATTAAAATGTGAAAGGTGAATCAATAGAGCTTTTAAGAAAACACAGGAAATTTTCCTCTTGACATTAAAGTTAATTTTTTTAGAAATTGCTAACCATATTTTTTAAAAGATAAATGGGAGCATATTAAAATTCAAAACTTCAGATCACTAACACATCTTGAGGACATGGCAAAGGCAGCTGACAAGATGTCAAGATATTCGCAGTGCATCTATTCAACAACTCATACACAAATTATAAATCAATAAGAAAAAAGTCAACACAATTTTTAAAATATTCATGAACACATGTCACAAAAAAAGATATTGAGATGGTCAACAAACATGAGAAGGTATTAATATAATTAGCCACAAGAAAAATACAAAGTAAAATCACAGTGAGTTATAATATCACACCTACCAGATTTTCTAAAATAAATAAAACAAATAATGTAGTGGCAATACACATACAGAACAACCAGAATTCTTAAACACTGTGAATGTAAATTAATCTAAACACTTTGAAAAATTTTTGGTAGTATCTGAATAGATACATACCCTTTGATACAATAATTCCACTCTTGATTACCAACAGAAATGCATACATATGTCACCAAAATACATGTACCAGAATGTCTATAGCAAAATTATTCCTAATCGTCAAAACACAGAAACTCCCCACATGTCCATTAGCTATAGAATGGATCTGGTATATTCCCACAATGGAATGCTATATTGCAATGAAATCAAACAATCTATAAATACAAGCACCAATTTAGATGTCATAAATATGACATTTAACAGAAAATAAAACACAAAAGTGAAATACCGTATAATTTCATTTATATAAAATTCATCAAAAGGCAAAACTACTCTGTGATATCAAGAATCAAAAGAGTGGTTGCCCTTGATAAAGGCAATGACTGGAAGAGGGTATGAAGAAATGCTGGTTAAACAAGCATATTTAGTTTGGAGAATCTATTAAAAGTCTCCTATATGCACATTGTATGTATTTTAATAGAACAATACAAACTTTTAAAAATCAGCATGAGTGATGATAAATAGATTCTAACTTTGGACAGGGAAAGAGTGCCTTGATATAAGGGATGCTAGGATAATTGTTATGGTGGACTTACCATTGTTAACCAGTTGGACTTACAGTCAAATTAAGAAAATAATAAAAGTAATAATGGCCTGGCTGGTGTAACTCAGTGGATTGAGCATGGGCCTATGAACCAAAGGGTTGCCAGTTCATTTCATAGTCAGGGCACATGCCTGGGTTGCAGGCCAGGTCCTCCGTAGAGGGTGTGCCAGAGGCAACCACACACTGATGTTTCTCTCCCTCTCTTTCTCCCTCCCTTCCCCTCTCTCTAAAAATAAATAAGTAAAATCTTTTTTACAAAAGTAGTGGGTACTATCTATAATTACCACAGCTCATGTGAATGAAACACAATGTTCCAGCTCTTAAACTTCAGAGTCTCTAAATGTCACCCTTCCTGGCTCAGCAATTTTTACCATAAAATCCTTGATAAGCTTTATCAGATCTATAGGTTTAAAGGTATAATTGCTATAGGATTACCACAAGAAACTCAATCATCCAACTTCTAATTGACTCTAAGGTCAACAGGAATCACCAGTGTCTACCTCAAAAAGTCTGCATGGCCTCGGGACTATTCACAGTAGCACACCACTGGAACGGAGGAGGTGGTAGCTGCACTGTGCTCCAATCAACTGAATAGGACACGTCTAAAGTGCTGTACTCAACTGCAGACTCCATGCGTAAGAGATACGGTTAATGAAATAAGATTTAGAGGAGGGTTATTTCTACAAAAAGAGCCTGAAAAGTAAGTCCTCTAAACTAACAGGAAAAAAGTGGCATGTTTTCTGTTATCAGAAATAACATTGGCTTACTGATATTGTTAACTGGAAAAGACACTGGCGTTTGGGCTGCCTGTCACTACCAAATCCAATAATCAGTGACCGAGATTGAATCTTTTATGGGCGTTTTATTCAGATGGCCTGCGATCCGAAAAGATGGCAGGTTCATACCCTAACAAACCATTTTCCCTTCTCTGTCCTGGCCAGATCTTTTATAACGCAGTAGGGGAGCACCTTGTTTAGGTGCTGTGAGGGCTTTGAAATTCAGGGAGGATTAGGTGAATGAAGCTGCAGCATTCCTGTTCTAAGCAGCTAGCTGTTCCCAAGGTGGGGGAAGTGGTCACACAAAAGGCCCGGATGCCTCCAACTTGTCCCCAGGTGGTAATCTCTAGCCAGTGCCCAGGGAGGTCAGCTGTTTTTCCCCAAGAGCCAGGATGGGCCTTATCTGTAGTTTCTGAAACAAAAGCTTAACATACACATTACTTGCTAGACTTACAGCTTTTTACCTTAAGCTAAAATTTTCCAAATCTTAAGTCCCCTATCAATATCACTGTTATAAAGTGATATTGTAACAGAGTGCAGCCAAGAGGGGGCCCCAAATAGGGATTTGGAATGCGGCCCACAACTCAGGATGTCCAGGAAATATTAGAAAGACATATAAGATGTCCTCACCTCTTCCCCACTTCAGGTGTGAGTTGCGGGAAGGGACAAATAGAGCAGGGCCATTGAGAACTATTTTGCATAGCAATGGCTTTGCAGCTAACCTCTGGCATGGTCATTTAACATATCTATAACCTTTAACTGGTTTCATAGATATGTTGAATAGCTGTGGCCATGCTTTGAGCCAGGGAGAAGGGAGTGACTTCCACCCACAATGTAACTGGGAGGCAATTCCGCCTGTTTACAGCACCTGAGTGAGAGCTTGGAGAAGATTACCTCTACACCATGGGGCCACACCTACCCAGACTCAAGATGGCAGCCCAGTAAAGCTGGAAGGATATGAGAGTGCTGGCAAGTGTAGCCAATTGTAGGAGGAGTCGGAAATGGGGCTGCAGAAGAGGATTGGCATGGGGATTTAAACCCAGACACAGCAGCCATTAAAGAGAGAGGATGGCAGCCAAGTGAGAGAGAGCCACGTGGTTCTGGCAGAGTGGGGACCACCGCAGCCATGTGAGGGAGAACCACATGGCTATGGCAGTGCAGAGGACCATGCGGCTGTGGCAATAGAAAGGAGAGCCACTTGGCTGTGGCCATGTAAGAGAGCCATGCAACCTTGCCAGAGTGGGGACCCCCGCAGCTTTAGTAGGGGGAACCACCACTCAGCTTTAGCTGGAGATCCTGGCAACACACCTGATGGTTCCAGGAACCGAGGGAGGCCTACCAGCCAAGATGGATTACTCGGAAGAACCAGGGCCTGCCTGAGCCACAGACTTCTATTTCTTTTCCTGATATATGGTACCCCAGACTGGGCAAACGGGGGAAGGAAGGACAGTGTATGTTTGTGGGTGTTTTAAGGGACTTTGGGATGTTGATGAAGACATTAGGTCACTACTTTAAGTCGGTATAGCATTAAATAAACATTTCCTTTCCTTTACACAAATCTCTGACATTGAGAGATGTCCTTCCTATAAGGCAGCGGACATAACGAACCTGGGGGGTTCCTTTCAGTCATAGTATATCACCCTTGGCCCCCTGTGTTCTGTAATAATATCAGTAAGCCAATATTATGTAGGATGAGTTCCTCAATATGGTCAAGATTTCTGAATGATTGAGAATTTGCCCTTTATATGGCTTATCCATGTCTGGGGGAAGATATTCTAAACACATATTTTCCCTTCTTGAAAAAAAATAATTCATATAATTTAACCTAACTTTGACAACTGTATGAAACAGTTATAGCCTCTGGATTTTATTAAGGTATGTGGGTTTTTTTCAGGAAGGTTTCCTGGAAGTACTAAAAGGTTGTCTGGGGAAAGTGAGTCCTGATTCCTTCAGGGTGTGTGGCTACAGAAGGTGAACTGGGACCCATGGGGAGAAATTATGAGGAGACCAATGTTAGTTCATTATAAGGAAAAGCAAATAATCCAAGATGGGCCAACCTACCTCAAAAGGTAATATACCTCTGCAAGGATACTGAGGATGGGATATTAGCAATAAATGGAAAGTCGCAATTGATGATACCTGAAATCTTCCAACTCTAATACTCCATATTTCTTTACAAGGATGAAAATCTTGGGGATGAGATTTGACTTCAGAAGACCTAGGTTCTCATACTAGTCATTTATTTACTGGGAGAAACAACCTTGGATGAATCATGTAGCTCCTTTCATCAGTCAGTCAATTGAAAATAATTTCAGCTTTCTCATTTGGAGTGAAGAGAAAAGTGTGCTTATGGAAGCATTTGAAAACTACCACACATAGATTTGTTATTGCTCTTATTACCTGAGGAATTCTACTTGTATCAGGAAGATAGGGAAACTAGATAACAGAAGGTATATTTAGAGCTATCAAAAATATCTGAGTGGGAAGGAAGCAGCTAGGACTCTGGCAGAATGTGGGTGGGAATTTTCTTGAGATGTTATCTGAAGGAGGGAAGAACTGAACAAACAATAGAAGGGAAGCTCAACTGAGATATCACCAAGAGTAGAGACTGCTCTTGGGAATCTGAAAACTCTTGAACCTAATGGCACTACACCCTACAGACACATAGCCAACTCGGCCAAGTATACTGGAAGAATCAGTTAAACCACGGGGGCCAGCACATTTAGTGAGCATAAGGGTAAAGGGAACACTGTTAAATAAAGTGATATCAGTAAGCCAATACTGTAGAGGATGAGTTCCTCCATATGGTCAAGATTTCTGAATGACTGAGATTTACCCTTTATATGGCTTATCCATGTCTAGGGGGAAATATTCTAAACACATATTTTCCCCTCTTGAAAAAAGATAATCCATATAATTTAATCTAACTTTGACAACTCTATAAAAGAATTATACCCTCTGGATTTTATTAAGGTATATGGGGATTTTTGCCCTGCACTGTTTTATCCCTCAACTTCTGTGTTCTCTGAGTGTTCCCAATAAGGTCTCTTTGTGCAATTTTCTACCTTAGGAATCTACAGAACATAGCCACACCCTAGCCCTCATCATTACATGGAAATCTTCAGCACCAAATGCAAAACCTAAAAGTTCCCTTTCTGATCAGATCACTTTCTTTCTATCTTTCCCACGCTCAGAAACTTTTCCACTCAACTCACCCCTCACATTCACCACATGCAAGGTCCCTTCTCCCCTTCCTCTAGCTAAATATGCCTTTTTAGCTTGCTCGCTCTCTATTCCAACCTAAATCCAATGCTCAAATATCAGGTAGTATCTTATTTTCACTACCACATACTCTTGAACTTCTACCACTTCTCTGCAAAATTCTAAACCTAGTTGACAAAGGTCAGCTATTTTCAAGTGGGGCATAGCTTATATTTGAGAAACTAAGCTTGGATTCAGCCCCATGTATTTTGGATTCCAATGCTTCTACCTATCTTCCTATGACCTGAGGCCATTTAACCTCTTTGTGCCTCAGTTCTGTATGCATGGCACACTCACAACAATGTCCCCAACAGAGTGCCTGACAAAAATCAGGAGTAAAGGAGTATTTATTGAATGAAAATTAACATTACCCTCCTTAACATTATAAAAAAGGCCATTAATTTCAATGTACTATTCCTTCTTCCATTTCAAAATATGTCTGTGACTTCAGCTGACCTATCCTCTCTCCACTTGGCCTCAGGAGAAAGACGACTACAGTTTCCCACATTGGATCTCCCACTCCTTCTCCATACCCCATGTGCTCCCACGTCCTCAGTGCATGGCATTGCCACAGTTCTTTATAGTACTGTCACCATGACAGGATGTTTTTCTTTTAACCCACAGGTATATCTTATCTTCCTCTTGTAACTTGCTCCCCAAAGTTCTCCCTGCCTCCCATCTTGCCAGGCTCCTTTAAAGGCAGTGTGAGGGTAGGGGTGGGAGGGAGAAGTGAGTAAAGGGGAGGGTGAAATGGTGACAGAAGGAGACTTGAGTTTGGGTGGTGAACGCACAATACAATATACAATGATGTAGTATAGGACTGCACACCTGAAACCTGTATAATTTTAGCAATCAATGTTGCCCCAATAAATTCAAGAAGAATCTAAAAAAGAAAATACAAGGCAATGTCTACTTATGGCTTCTACTTCCTTGCCTCTCATTTATTCATTTACCCTTCACCAAATCTAATTTAGCTTCTCTCCCACAATTTTACTGCAAATTATTAAGCATTAGCTGTTTAAAAATGTTTTAATATAACTTCACATCAAAATTTGACATGATTATTACATTTTTCTCTGAACTGTCTGCTTTTCATTTCATTGGTACTACTCTCTTCAAATATGCTTGTATCATACAGAATATTTTTTCTATCTCGTTTACTTGATTTCCTTTCCTTCACAGCCTACCTCTTAAATGTGATGCTATGATTTAATTTCTGAGTCATTAAGTTTCAGCTACATGAGGTTAACTCCAAATATTTATCTCCCCTCTCAATCTCCCTCTTGATCCAAACTTCTAACTAACTCTCTGTCAGTCATTATTACTCACTCAAAAACAAACTCAGTATTTTGTCCTCACACCCAAGTCTCCGCCCCTTTTTTCCCTATAATTAGAGCTTCCCCACCCACAGCAAGAAACTGACAAGTCATTTTTAACATCTTATCAATTCTATTCATAAAATCCCCAATTTATGCCTGTATTATCTTCATTACCAATGCTTGCATACTTGCTTCCTTGCTTTTATTCATTCAAGACATAATTCTTAACTTTCCCTACCCAAACCTGACCCTCACCTGTAGTCTGTCCCTATTATAGTAAATTATACCACCATTCTCCCAATCAATGATGCCAGAAACTTAGAAATGGACCTTGATTTTTCCACTTCTCTCAACTGTCACATACAACCTATCATCTGTTCTTGAAGATCCACCTTCTGATCATCACAAACCAATAGGACATTCTCTCTGCCTCTACTATCACCCTTGGGCCAGGCCACCAAGGTTTCTCACCTAACTCTCGAAATCTTAAGTAGTTGGAGAATTTTCACTCCTAACCCATAACCCCCTTTCAATGTATTGTTTATAGACAGCAAGACTGCCTTATTTAAAAAGCATAATAATAATAATAAATACATAGCACTTTACACATACTAATTTCATCTTCACAGTGACTCCATGAGGCCCAAGGCTGAGAGAGATAAAGTAGATTGGTTAAGAACAATGATCTAAATAAAATCGGGTCATGTGTTTTCTTTCTTAGTAACCATCCAACAGATTCATGTTTCATTTATAATAAGATACAAATTACTGTGCCCAATGACCTGTATAATCTCATCTTCACCCACCTCTTCACCTCCCTAATGTGCTATTCTCACAGTCTACTTGGCTCTGATTGCCTTACCTTTCTCTCTGTTTCTCAGATATCACAAACTTTTTCCTAACTCACGGATGTTATTCCTGTTGGTTTCTTCGCCTAGAAAGTTCTTCTTCTACCTGACTCTTCCCAGAACTGACTTCTTATCTCAACCTGCACATTCCAAATTAAATGACACTATTTTCCCTGAAAATTTTATCTAAAATAAAGACCCTCATTATTTTCTATCAAAGCACCATTTGAGTTTCCTTCATGGCACTTACATATCTATAGCTATTTTGTTAATTTATTATTTACATGTCCGTTGCTAACCTTCCAATACATTATAAATTCTACAAGGTCAGGAATGAGGCCTTTTCACTCAACACTGTAGCTTCATACTTGATACAGTTCCTAGGACAAGGGAGACATTCGATAATAATTATTTTATCATTTATTTGATAATTCACATTTTAAAAATCTACATTAGTTCTAGCTATGTTTGGAGTGTGCTTGAAATAGAAAAATAATCAATGTGATCTGTATGAATGTCTAGTCTTACACAGAAGCAGACAAACTAATAACTACACGACCTAAAAGACAACTATGGGAAGACAACAATTCGGTCTTTTTAGAAGGAGACAAGGAAGGCTTCAATATATTTGAAAATACACTACTTCTTAAGATGAGTGGCAGATACATACGTCTTCATTATGTATTCTTTTTTTCTATGTAAGCTTGGTTTATGTATATATTCCTAGTATTAATGTTACTATAATTAATACCAGACATATTGTGGTGATAATATCATAAAGGTATGTAAATATCAAACCACTGTGTTGTACACTTGAAACTAATATAACATAATATGTCAACTATAACACAAATTAAAATTTAAAAGTATGTAGTAAATGTTTAAATTTATATCATATATTATTTTATATAATAATTTTTGGGGGGGGGTTGCCATTTAGTCCTGGAAGGGTCTTGCTTTTCCACCTGGTGAAATCTTACTCTTTTAAAAGTACTGTGGAATTTCAGAGGGAGAAACTAATTTCAGACTAAGTAACCAAAGAAGGCCGCAAAGTGGAAGTGACATTTGAACGAGGCTTCAAGTTTTGAGAAGTAGAAACAGAGTCAAAAATGGGGTCATTGTGAGCAGAAGAAAATGCTCAAACAAAAACATGGACAATTCAGGTTTAAGGATCGCGGAGTTGCTGAAGAGAAGAGTAATGGCAAAAAGAGGATGGGCTGAGAATTTAGAGAAATAAAGAGACCTTTCAAATATCCTAAGAGAGCCGTCAAAGAGTTGCACTGTTCAAAAAAAAAAAAAAGAGGAGTTCTAAAAAAAGAACCGCAAAAGCAGAACAAAGGGTCAGCTGAAATGGAGAGAAAGCCGTGGTGAAAGACACAAAGACCTGGGGTAAGAAAGTGGCTTGACTAAACCAATTAGCTCCTTTTTAGCTCTCCCTGGTCTTTGGCATTATTAAATTATTAAATATGGGCTAGTTACCAAAACCCAAAGCTGTTTGTTAACTTGGGACAGAACACGTTCACTTACTAATAACATGAGAAAAGTATGGGGATTTTTAAAGGCATTATCTCTAAATTTCTTAAAATTAAGTACCCTATCTTAAGAAATTAAACATAATATTCTTCCATGAGCTAAAGATATTCTCTGAAATGAAATTATTCAGAAATACATTAACCCAGGTCAACAGGAGGCTGACTTGGCGATTAAGTTATATTATTGAATACCTTTTTATTTGCTGGAAGAAAAAAGTTCAGCTTCTCAAGCTGCTTAAACAACTTTCCGGAAGCTATTACTTGTTTCCATAGCAGGCCTTGGAATTGCAAGGGTCAAAGACATTCAAAGCTGGAAAGGATATTAGAGATTAGCAAATTTAACCTCTTCACTTTATTGCTGAAGGGACTAAAGCCTAAAGAGGGAAGTGGTCCTCATCAAGGTCACAGGACAAGTTATCTCATTCATTCATTAAGGTAAATATTTATTGAACTCTTATTTGTACTAAGTACTGGGTTGGTATCCAAGCCAGGAATAAATTGTAGGTGTCCAGACTCCCACCTTTGGACTCTTGTGCTTCAATATGTGCGGCCAACCACTTAGTAGCAAAGTAATTCACTGGGACAAATTTCAGTTCGTATTTCTATAACAGGTTCATGATCCACCAGTATTAGAATCCTGGGCCCTAACTAGCTAGACTTTACTAAATCAGAATCTCTTGAGGAAGGGTTATAAAAATTGCATTTTGAGAAGTTCTCCCTGGTAATTCTCATTAATATGAAATTTCAAAAGCACAATCCAAAGGGAATGGGAAAGAAAAAGTAAGGATTTATACTTTTAACTGAATTTAGAAAGGCAAACAGATACTACCAGTCAACGGAGTCCCAGAAGTAAAAAAGAAACTGATTCTCTAGTGTAGATTTATATCTCAGAATCTTACCAACTGATTAACCACTTACCTAGGAGTATACTTCACCATTTATAAGTGTTCTAACAGATAACACCTCATTTGATCAAACCAAAACACTGAAATACATTAGCAAAATTATCTTTTCCTTTTTTCCTATCAGGAGAATACAGCCCTGGAATGTTCATTGACTTGCATGAGGTCACACACCAAAGAGGCAAGGTCAAAATTCCTTTTTACTGCATTACAGCTTCCTTACCTGTCAAAAATTGTACTTGATGAAATTTAAAATTCTCTTTATGATGCATGAAAAATGGGATGTGGGCTTGTCAGTGCTTATCTATGTGGTTTCATTCGTTGCAGAGTCAAAATCAATGTTATCTTTAAGGAAGCAGAGGGAAAATGACGTTCAGACAGCTCTCAGCAGACTGAGACACTGATACTGCATTAGAGAGGAGTATCATATGACAACCCAATCTTTGGTGCCTCAGGAGCTTCCTCCCAAGACTGCTTATCTACTTATGCAAATCCTTTCCCCAATAGATGCTTCTTCGCAGGTGTGTGCATGAAATCACAGGTTTACTTCAAACGTTGCCAACTGTCCTCTTTCTCCTGGGAAGAAACTTGTTCACATTCTTTTAGCTAATGCTAACACCATCTTACAGAAGTTTAGTGCTTTGTAGTTTTTAAAAAGTCTTCAAAAACTTCTGATCAGCTCCCAGCTAGTTTTGGGTTGCTGTGTTCTACTACGAGCTGTCAGGTCTTCTGGGCTTCTCACGTAGATCCATCCCAGCCTGGTGCTCCAGGACCCCTCATGAGGTCAACGCAGCTAACTTGGCTTCTCGTTGGCCCCTGGTCTTATTGACATGAATAAAGTCCTAGCGCCTTAAAGTTTCCCCCTATGTTCCCACAATCCCAGAATATTAGGTGGAGTCCCACAACTTGTTGATAGGGTTCCCTGATGCTGTCACTTGACTGGATGCTCAAGTAATGTCCTCTGACCTTCCAGCCATAATGCTAAGTGTCCTCCATGAGAAAACACTCTCCCTAATGCTAAGAGCTTAAGGATAACAGCAATAGTTTACTATGTCCAGGGGATTGTTGAGGAATTTATATGTATTATCTCACAATACTACTACAGAAAAAATATTATTACTTTCATTTTACTGATAAGTGAACTGAAATTCAAGGAGACTAAATACTTATTTCAAGTGACACTGCTAATAAGGGGAAGATTTGAAATCAGGTCTATTACACTTTAAAAGCCATGCTCTTAACTAGTCAGCTAGAAAGTCTAATTTAATTACCACCTACCTTTCACCATGACCTTCTAATCAATAATGAACCGTGTTGGTTGGCCTACAATTCCAACTGCACCATCTGCAGCTCAGTCTCTGCCCATCACTGTCCTATCCAGGTGGGTGGGTGGAGTTCCAGGTCCCAGCCTCTCCCAGTCATTCAATCCACTGAATGTAACCAGGCTACTCTTGGAATTGTATGACATGCCATCTATTTGATCCTCCCAAAATCTCTGTGAAATTGACACTATATAAATCCTAAGTCCCACTGTCTAGATGAGGGTGGCTGAGGCACAGATAATTTGCCTTGAATAGTCTGGGTTTCAAATAGTTAGCAAGTTGCAAAACCATGACCAGATTCAGGTTTCCTGGTTCAAACACCAAAGCACTATACATTAAGCTCCCCTCAAATCCATTTATGTTACATAAGGAGTATGGAAAACAATACGCACAGAGTCCAATTCATGACAACGGTGAAGTGCATAGCAATTCAGTTCTGTATGATTGCTTGAGGGTAAAGTGTTATCATTCTGTCACCCTAGCTCACCACCTCTATTAACCTGTATGCTAGAACAATATTCCATTCAGTGTATGAAGCAATCACATTCAAAGATCCAGAGCTATAACCCAGTAGATTTGCATGAAATTATAATTAATGGAAGGAGAGGAGCAAGAAACAAAGTCACAGTGAAGTAAGAATCCATGGGTGGATCTGGACATAAATCAGAGGAGATTTTGTTAATGGAATTGGAAGTTCACCATAGTAAAAGAAATTTTCCTGCAAAGATAACTTAGGGCTCCCAAACCAGTTTTGGCTGAGCCATGCCAATAAGTTGCCCCAGAGAAGCAGGAACGGTCAACACCACTGAAAAGGATTCAAGGACTCAATATGAAGGCTTCTATCCAATTCTGCCATTTTTTATTGAAAGAAAATTGTAAGGGGACAAGAAAGCTCCAGAAGTCCTTCGTTCTTTGCCCTTGCTTGGAGACACAGTCACCTCCATTGAGCTCCTCAGAACCTTGGAGTAGGATGGACCTCAAGGGTCATCTCATGTTACAGATGATACAACCGATGCACGGGAAGAATAACTGACTTGCCCAAGATCACACGGTGAGTCACCATCAAAGCTAGGGCATCGGCACCCAGTGTAGCATTCCCTCCTCTCAGGACTTATGTAACCTAAGTTTTTCTTGGTGTTATTTCATATTTTACTTTATTAGCATGGCATGAACCTGCTCACTTTTGAGCCAGAAGAAATGAAAGCAAGATACTAGGATGATTGTTGTGTTTTTTAGTATTGCGAACATTTGGGGGAGGTGGGGAGAGTGGGAGGGAGAAGTGAAAAATTGATACAGTTCTTTGGCTATAGTAACTATATTTCTATTTTCTTTAGAATATAACATGATGAACTAATCCACTACTTAATCATATGTAGGGTTTGTCCTTAATTAAAAGTGGGTTAGATTAAGTCACTTTAAGATCCCTGGAAACATTTGAGACTCTGATCCTGAATAGAGTGGACTGCACCCGGGGCTCTGAGTTCAGAAATTTCTGTTGAAATTCCAAGTCAAACCCTGACAACATTAGATAAATCAATTAGCCTTTTTGAACTTCAGTTTATTTATTTATTCTCATGAAAAGACTAATAATCCCTATCTACACCTCAGGCTTATGAGGAGGATATGAGATAGTGCATTTAGCAACAGTTTATATTCTCTATTATTAGTATTATTAACATTAGTCTATAATTACAAAAATTCCAGGTACAGTATTGTATGTATGTACATGTGTGTACATATGTATGAATGCCTGTATGCATGTATGTATATATGTTCATATATATTTCACTTTTAGCTCTCTGTGCCCAGTTTGATTTAGCTGTACCGTCTTGTCATAGCAACACTCCTCTAAGGCGTACCGTGCCTGCCCCAATTTTATTTCCCATGAAGTCACCTCCTTCCCCTTCCTCCTGTGCGCATCCGCCAAGGCTCACACACCCGACATTCCTGCCATCATTGCACCTCCCAGGCCTGTGGGTGTTAAGGCTTCATATTCTATTTCAGTATTCTGTTCTGTGATTTCAGTTTCAAGTTGCCTTTAAAAAACAGGTTTTCTTTTTGTTTATTTTTCCCAGGGCCACCAGGATTTTCTGTAGGAAAATGTGTGCACATGTCTCCCTTACAGGATTCAAACACTGATCTTGGATATAACACCTGTGCATTTGAAGCCTTTGAACTGAGGCTGTGGTCATTTCCGGAGTCTATAATTTATAGGTGAGGCAGGAAAAATTAGCTCTAATCCTCTAGACATGTACAATGTCTAGCATAAACTAGGAGTTCAAGATTTGATGAAGTGACATTTTCATGCTGAAGTATTGGCATTGAAAGTAAATGGAAATACTGCCAAACTTTGAAAAAGGGAAAATTCCTTAAATTGCTACCTGGGAAGCCGTGGCAAAGAACCAGTCTGGAGAGGGGTGGGAGTCAGGGTACACACCGAATGAATAAATGATTGTTCGTTAGCAATGACATCTCTCTTCCATGTGGAGTGTGCTTTTTTATTCACAGAGCCCTTTCATATGCTGACTCTCAGTTCATCCTCATGACAACACCGCTAGGAGGCAAGTCTATTAGGTGTTTTTCTCATTTCACAGACAGACATCTAAAGTTTGGTAAGATTAGTATTTCGCCTGCTGTTACCTGGATAGGGACTAGAGAAGTCTAGGTTACTAGTGAAGAACTTGTTCTGAAACTTAAATTTTATTTCTCAGGACTGAGTACCAGTTGTTTCTTTGCTCTTTGATGTTCTCAGAGAACCCTATTTTAAAATCACCGCATCGATGTTAGGGTTCCACAAGCCAGAAGTTGTATCTTCGTTTGCACCTGTCTAGCCGCAACACCTACAGTGCTTACGGACTCCTCAGCAGGTGGCAAAACCTGGGGCCCTTCTCACTTGAGTCCCTTCACAGGGAACCATTATGTTTACAGTTTGCAAAGTGGCCTATTTGAAAGGAGCCCGTCTCAATGACAAGAACTTATTTGGAGAGGGACTCATTACTTCCACAACAGGAAGTCTGGAGGCGGAGCAGCCTTAAGACTGTGTGACTCACTGGCACAGTTTGCATCCTCCTCAGGCAGGGGCCCCACAGGCTGCAGCGCTGCCTGGCATCGAGCTGGAGAAGGAGAGGATCATCTCTTCTTCAGGCCTCCTCGAAGGAGAGAGAAACCTGTGCCAGAAGCCCATGGCAGACACTCCATTGGCTGCCGTGTGCTTCAGGTCATTCTGAGCTAATCACTGGCAAGAGGAAGAGCATATACGCCTCACATCAACCAGGCCCAGGGGGTCCAGTCAGCTTCTCTAGCAAAGGGCTATGGGAGGAGATGGAGAGAGAACAAAATCAGCCTTCTGCTAGGAGGAGGGTAGAATGCTGTGTCGGGAAACACTGTACTCAACAGAGGCCAACACATGGGCATATCTGCGGTGTGGGAAGAGGCTCTGCATGAAAGAATTCTGCAGTCGAAGTCCTAAGATTAGACCATAGAATCTTCTTTATAAATTTATTTGAAATTGAAGCCAATATCTGATATTTTAGACTGATAATACAATAAACACATTTCCAAGGTTTTTATCTTAAATGACAGAAAATAATTATTTGTAAAAGGATGCAAGAATTACAATACAGCATATTATTTTTGTAATTTATTCAACAATCACTGAGCAAGTGCTACATGCTAGGTAGTATTCTACACATGAGTGTGCCAACATAAATTCTTCATTGTGCATGTGTTAGAGGGGTGGAGACTATAATGCAACATTTTTCTCCCTATCCTTTACTACGTGGAATGGGAGGATGGTCTAACATACTAGATTAAGGCTAAGGAATGGCTATTTACATGCATGATAAGAAATAATGAATAAATATAATAAACATGCATACTTTTGTCTTCGCAGCAGTGGAATGGAGCATCTTTTATGGTTGACCCTGTTATGCAGAAGCAACTTCAGTATCCTAAGTATTATGGACGTAATATTCCAGTTGAGAAGTTGAACAGCATAAAGACATGATAGATAGATAGATAGATAGATAGATAGATAGATAGATAGATAGATAGATAGATAGATAGCAAGCATGGCTAGTTTCCCAAGTATAGCTTTAACAAGACCAGTGCAGCTGACAGTTAACTAACTATAGGCATATTTGCTGAAGGCATGGCAGGGAATTCTCTGTAATAAAAAATTAATAATAATACATATGACCCCTTGTATTAAGTGCTTCAACACTTTGCAAATACAATCTTGTTTAATCCTCAGAAAGCCCCTGAGGTAGGTACTGTATTATTATTATTACAATTTTACAGATGAGGAAACTGAAACTCAGGAGATGAAGCAATTTGTCCCAGGTGTATAATTAATAAGCCCAGGTTCTTTTGTCTCCAAAATCTGTACTTTTAATGATTCATCCAATGTTTTTCAAAATGTGGTTCATGCTCTATCTACAGCAAAATCACCTGAGATGCTTATTAAAAATGCACACTCTTACCCTGACTGGTGTGGCTCAGTTGGCTGGGCATTGTGCTGCAAAGTGAAAGGTTGATAGTTTGATTCCTGGTCAGGACACATGCCTGGGTTGTGGGTTCAGTCCCTGGTCAGGGTGTATATGAAAGGCAACTGGTTGATATTTGTCTCTCATATCAACGTTTCTCTCCTTTTCTCCCTGCCTTCCCCTCTCTTTAAAAATAAATTAATAAAATTTTTTAAAATGTTTTTAAAAATTTGAGCATGGGCTGTGAACCAAAGCATCGCAGGTTCGATTCCCAGTCAGGGCACATGCTTGGGTTGCCGGCCACGGCCCCCAGCAACCGCACATTGATGTCTCTCTCTCTCTCTCTCTCTCTCCCCCCCTTCCCTTCCCTCTCTAAAAATAAATAAATAAATAAATCTTAAAAGAATGTTTTTAAAAATTTAAAAAATGCACACTCCTTAAGCTCCATCCAGACCCACTAAATCAGCATGTCTGAGATGGAGGCAAGAATTGTGCATTTTATAGTGTGTTTTGCCTACTGCTTATTAACACACTGCTAAGCTACTTTGCCTTCTAACATTTAAGACATCATTATGGGGAAAAGATGAAACTTTCACTAATAAGCATGCATGAACAAAGACTTCCAGAAGGTAATCTCATCTAGAAGCCTTCATTGGATAGATAGGAAAACTCACCAACAAGAAAGAATAAGACCTAAATTTTATGCAATAATCTCCAAATTATACCATGGGTGGAGTTTCTGCTGACGTTTGAGAATTCTAGGGCTTCCTTCCCTCCTTCCTGACTCCCATTTGCTCTATGATTTTTAAGGGCTCACTTTTTATCCCTGGGAACCATTACTGTTAGCTTCTGGTGAGCTGGACTGTCCTTCACAGGGATGATCCTAATATCTACTCAGTTAAGAAACTTCCCCAGAATCTGCGTTCAACCACGCGCTCTGAGAATCTCAGAGCAAAGAAACACTCATCAAGGCACAATGTAATATCACTTCTCATTTCTCTGTTTCAATGCTCTTGAAAACCTTTTCCTGTCATTATTTTCTACCACCCTTAAATTCTTTTAGGAGCAAAGTTGGATGTAAATAAATGTCTCCCCTAATTTCTTCCGGATGGTCACAAAAAGTAGCAAGTGTCATAAAGTTTCCCCAAATTGTTTAAAGTGATAGTGGTTAGAAGAGACCCCAGAAATACTTATTTAAACCCCCTTTGATTTTTATAGGTAATAAAACCAGCCAGTGGCTGACAGTGGCAGGACCCAGATGAATACTGCTGTGTCACTCCACTGCATGTGATGAATGCCTCGTCTTTTAGTCTGCTTCCTGGGCACAGTGCTAGTGTTGCTCTTGCCGCTGTGTGCTTTCTAGGACAGCAGACTTAGCCTCTGGCCCCAGCCCAGGGCAGGGCCATGTCTCCCAGGGACTGGGAACCCCTGGTCGCTTACAAGAAGATTTAGTTGGTTTTAGGTAATGCTGAATCACATAATGGAAAAATAATTTCCTTATCAATTTTAGTGTTTTTTTTACTTCAAAGAGAAAGTCTCAGAATGGTGTTAATATAACCTTAGCACTTCTGTTACTTGATAATACTTATTTTTTAAAAAATTAAGAATGGGCAGTTTTCTTCTGTTATTGTATTTACATTCTCATGATCATCTTGTCTTTATGGTAAATAATATAAGCCTTCCAAATATGATGGTGATGCAAATGCTCCTTTAAAATTAATCAGCTTAAAGGAAAACATTAAGTGAATAATAGTCTGGGTGGTATGATAAAAATTCATGAAAATGCTATGAGAATTATTAAAGTAAGGGAAACTCCACAGACTGGAGTCAAACACACTTGAGTTTCCATCCCAACTTCTGGATGTATAAGGTTTGAGGTAGCTTATATATTTTTCAGTGAGTCACTTTTACCATTTGTAAATGGATATATCAGTAGCGCCTACCCCTGGCTTTTCGTGAGGGTTAATAAAACAGTCACTGGCAAGCTCTCACCACAGGGCTTGGCCCATGGTGAGGGGCCGACAGGTGCTAACTGCCACTCTGTCAACAGTGACAGCACCAACGTTACCTTGGATGAGGAATGGTGCCATATTTTATCTTCTCAGGACACAAACCATAAAATCTAGAGAATATTTAAAAAAACACTCTAAAGTTTATATATTCTAACAGTCCCCACACCCTAGAACTTGAGACTTAAATTTCCTCTAAAGGAATTTTTAACCTTTAATGGTTTTAATCTTATGGTTCGTGGCCTTTAATAACTTTTAAAAATATTTTAGATGCTTTCTGTAATCTCAAATTAAAATTTAGTACACATTTTAATTATGATATAGGCAATTGTATAAGCAGTGTAAACAGTATTCTCATTTTGTCACCAAAAAAATCACAGATTTTTCACATCATATTACTTAAAATACTTATATTCTTCACTACTTAGAAATTATGGTAGATTATTAGCATATTAAAGAAGCAGATGCATTACTCATCACAAATTTATAATGTTTCGATAACCACATTTCAATATACAGTGGTTAGTTTCTTTATAATCCTATGCATTTTACATTATAGATTAACAAGCATTCTGTGACAAAGCGCACAGGCATTACCACATCCCCACAGGTGTGCACAGCACACACAAAAGATGCAAGAGCCCCGTGCTGTAGCCTTGCAGGAACAAAGCCTTGCAGTCTGCTCACACACCTTCATCTCCGGAGATACTTCTACCACCCCAGAGCCCAGGCAGGGTCCTAGAAGCACAAACCACATATTAGACTTGGTGGATATAGACACAAACCATTGTGCTGGTTCCAGTTTCCAGAAAGTACAAACTAATTCTGAAACATATCTTATAAAAGTATTTGAGTTACCAACCAAATAGTAACCTAGGTGGCAGAATTTCCAAGACATAAATGAACCAGTAAATAAATGTAGCAGAATTTCATTGTTTTATATCTGCCTCCAGGCCACTTTCTTATTCACTAAGTCAAAAGTAATGCTTTACTGTTTTTCACCTACCACTTGTCTTGCTGAAAAAGCATCAACTTGCAATCATTTTAATCAACCCATCTGCTCTGCACAAAACATATAGCTAATTAAATAAATCCATTTTTCATTTGTTTTATTTTGCAGCAAATGTTTTAGTCTCTTCAGAATTAGGATACAGTTATCTAATTCATGACGAAACAAAGGACCAGAGAAGTCATATGTGCAGACCTAAGACATTCTTGCTTACAACATCATGCATTCTCTCACATGTACAGCTGAGAATTGTGGGAATGGTAGGAGACACAGGAACAGCAAGAGATGGGACAGGAGAGTGTATAGAAATACTGAATAATCATATATTTAACAAAATGTTTCCATATCATTTTGGAGTGAAGGTTTGAGCTCTGGAAGGCTGGTTTAAGAGGTTACCTCTGGCCTTGTCCTTATCCTCCCTCAATCCATCCCCCTACAGAGCTGGTGGTACAATCTTCCTAACAGAAGGATGAAGCCATGTCAACTTTCAGATTCAATATCTTTCAGAACCTTTGGGTTCCAGTTTGAACTTGGAGGTCCATCTTGATCTGGCTACTGCTCCCTTTGAGTGTGCCAGAGCTGGCTCCTACTGATTTTTCAGAGTCCATTATTAAACACGCAGGAATTTTGCAAGTGAGTTGACAAACTGTTGGGAGCTTGAATTAGCCCATGGTGGGAATAAGACCTTTATTTATTTTTATCATATTTATCAACTCGCCCCTGCTCCATACCACACATCATTAACCACACCCTCTCTCTCCAGCCAGCTGAATTACTTTCTTTTCCCCAGGAAGTCATGCCCTTCCTGTGCCTAGAGCACTATTTTCCTTCTCTACCTGGGCCCAACTCCTGTGACTCTCTCAAGTTTTGGGGTTTGTATTACTTTCTTCCTGACACCCATTGCCCTCTAACCATCATCCCTGAAAGGCTGGGTGAGAGATCCCACCCAGGTTCTCCCATGGGACACCATGTTTGACATCTCTGAGATAGTACTGCCACTGCCCTGTTACTGGCCAGACTATGTCCCTTAACTACAGGTGACTTAGGTGCAGGAACTCATCTTAATGCTTTCCTTTAATCCCTTGTGTCTGATACCTAGTGAAGCTTCAATATTTGGCAAATGAGTGAGATGAATGACTAGAGTTAAGAAGGCCTCAGGGGACAAAATCCTTGAAAAATATGATTTCTAACTTATCTATATGCTGAGGTCAGATACCAGAAATTGGGAAAATCATTACCAAGCCAGAAAAAAAAAAAACTTAAGAAAAACAAAAGGCAAAACCTGGGTCTTAAGAGAGAGTGTCATCAGTTCATTAATCATTCTAGAGCAAGGATGACAACACCACCTGTGACCAAGGGCATGAAAAGCTTCCCCTGTCCGATCCCTGTGTCCTATTCCACCGAGTCCAGGAGACTCCTCCACGCCAGGGCTATTGTCAGCAAAGCTGGCATTTACACTGAAACTCATTTGACAACCCAAAGGAGGTCACGAGACATGTGATTCCTGCCTTCCTCCCAGAAGCCGTCTGACCTACTTTCAAGTGTCTCACCGACTTGCTCCCTTTTGGTGTCAGGTTTGACACAGAGAGAAGTGAAGCGGAGAAGGAAGAGGAAGTGAGGAAACTGTGGGAGGGGACATTTAAGAAAAGGAGGTTAGGAAGAGCCATCTGTAATCTGATCTCGCAGTCCATCTTCTCCCTTTCCTTCCTCCCTTTGAGTTTCTTCTTTCCCCTCCTTGCTAATTCTCTCTGATTGCTCTTCCACCTGCACATCCCATTCCAAGCTTCTGATTCTTTGTTCAGCCCAACCTGTGTGCCGCACAGGCATCTCATTTCTCCTCTATGCCCTGTCTGACCTCTCTGTCTCCCTTTCTCCTCTGCCATCCTCTTATTTCTCAACTTTTCTTTTTCTCTTACATTTCCTCCTGCCTTTTAATAGGTTCCATGATCTCTCTCTCACCCTGTTTTCTTAATTTCTTCTGTCTCATTTTTACCTCTCTTTTCTTTCAGCTAGAGTCTAGAAGAATCATGATCACTATTTTCTTCTTTCCCTGGGCCTACTTCTACTTATCTTTCAAGTTTCACCTTCTGTACTACTTATTTCCTGACATCTATGTTCTTCTAACCTTGAGTTTTCCAAAAGAACAGGAAGAAATTTCTATAGCACACACTTTTTTCCTAATAGACCTTTCAACTAAATATTGAAATATGTAATCTAAAGGCAATAGATAAAAAATATGATAGCACATACATATAACCTTGCCAATTTTTTTTCCAGCTGGCTTTATAAATCTTGCATATCTTCTAAACAAATAACTTCATCAAATGTAGTTCTCTTTAAATTAAAACCTAACAGAAATGGCAAAAAAAGTCTTGTCATTTCTTGAGAATTTACTACTTACACATTGCACAATATATTACCCAAGTTCTAAAGCCTTGTTTTTCCTATCTAACCCTAATCTGATTTCTAAAGCTACTTGATGGGAAACTTCGTTTGTAAATGAGCACAGGCTAGTGAGAGTATTTACATTTTTACTGCCCTGTAAATACACACTGAATACTGTAGGTCTTAGATGCAAAAGTTATACATGACCTTCTAGAGGCCTTAGAGGGTCTTCCTTAGTGAATGTCTCTGCCTTCTCTCTCATTAGCTTGGACACAGAAATATGTAATGGTCCTTGAAAAGTGGAACACAAACATTCTGAGTCAAAATGCAAGTAAGTGTCAGCACAGGGAAGAGGCAGCCAGTCATGGACAAGGTGTTCTGCAGAGGGTGGGGAAGCTCGGTTTACCTGGTTTTCAGCAGGGAGGCATGTGTTTCCTGAAAGTCTGTCATTCCAGCAGCTGACCAAGGGCAAAAACAAGCTTAGAGCTAACAAAACAAAAAGTCAACAAATCTCTTAATGAAACATTGGACATGTCCTACAGAGAACTCTATTTCTGTCGAAAATGTACTGTCGGCTATGAAAGAGCCATTAAGGAATATTATATTCAAATTCACCTCTTTACAAGGAGGCAGGTTAGTTATAATTAAGAATATGAGCTTCAGACATAAACAGACCTGGGTTTAAACTGTTACTCTGAAATTCCCTGATGAGTGCATAGAGCTAATGATAGCACCTATGTGTTGGACTGCTGTGAGCATTAAATAGATGTGGCCCATAAAGTTATGCCAATATTAGGAATGTTTAATCAATATTAAATATGAGTTCCAGAGAAGTAAAGGGAATTTTCTGAAGTTACATACCTGGTTGAAAGCAGGCTGAAGACCAGAGCACCATCAAATTGATTTTTTATGCCTATGGTCTTTCAAACACACTGAAATTATTGTCCATGGGTCAAATATGGATTGCTGTCTGGTTTTATAAATAAAGTTTTATTGGAACACAGCCACACTAATTCTTTTATGTATTGCCTATGGCTGCTTTGGTACCAAGATGGCAGAATAGTGTAGACACAATCTGCAGAGCCAAAAATGTTGACTAAAAATCCTGTCCAAAATGGTTCATTGAACCTTGTGAGTGCGCTCCCTATAATCCTTCCTGTAACCTGGGGAGTCTTACTCAAAAAGGCAAAGATTTCCTGGTGAAATCTGACCTTTCCAGGTCTTTGTTTTGGTAGTTTTAAAGAAAAATAAAGATAGTTTCTATAAAAGGAAGGTCATTTATTTCCTGTAATAAATAGACTTTGGACTGAGAAGCGTGTTCAGAATAAAAATATTTCTTTATCCTAGCCTTCCAGTTCCACTTAAACCACAAACTTTTACCCCATTTTGCTCTGCACCAACTTGAGAATCTCTGAAGGTATATAACACTGGTAGGCAGCCCCCTGCCCACGCGCTGCTATGCTGTTTTCACCAGGGTCAAGGGACTCTGGTGCCAACTCTGTCTTTAGCCCCCTCTCTGCACAGATGAAAGAACAGATGTTCAGTCAGTGTCTTGACCATGGATTCCAGGGACAATGTTTTTTGCATTAAAATGAAACTCCTCACTCCACACCCCACTCCCCATGATTTACTTTATGTTGCTCCACTGTTTAGAGCCTCTGTAGTGGCAAATAAGATCACAGATTTAGAATTTTAAATTAAGAAGTGTATCCTTTATTAAATTATTTTTAAAACTGCTTTGCTGGGAGGAAAAACATCAGTGCACCCCAGCCAGGGATGAGAACTGACCACCTTATCCCAGTTACTTAAAATATCAAAGTTATAGGTGCACTCTCATATACAATTATAATCTAGGTACTCCTTGGAAACTGCCTTTTTGCCAAGAGATGAGAAGAGGTCTTAATGCACCCACAGGAAAAGGGGACCTCAGGACAAAAAAAAATAGGGAGAGAGAGGTGCACCATGGAACCAGGAGTAGCAAAGTCCACAGAACTACTTGGAAAGAGTGCCACAACATACATTTGGAAGAAATTGTGAGTCTATCTTATGAAAGGAGCATGATCTATTAACAGGTTACATTATTTATTAAGGATGTCTTTTGTTGAGATTTGAAACTCCAGCCCTTCCACTTATCCCCACCCACAGCACTGGCATGAGGTGCTATTGTATTCTGCAGGGCTGATGCGCTGGTTTCTTTCTCTTTGATTCCCCAGGGTATAGAGAAGCACAATCAACACATCCCATTGAATACCCGTGAGGCTATCAGTGTCATAGTGACGGTGAAATTGTGGACTATCCCCGTGAGAGGGCATTGGAGGAGATGGAGAGCTAGAAGTGAGGGGGAAAGGTCTGCCTTTGGTACTATTAGCTTTGTGGTTTTCCAGGTCGAAACCGCAAGCCCTGAGATGGTTTGTTTTGTCACCAAACCTTTATTTGCTCTAGAGTGTCGCCTGCTACAAAAGGCAGATCAGTAGATTTTCCCTCTAGATTAAAAGCGCCTCAGCCGGTAAAATTACAGTTTCCATTATAAGGAATTAAATTAATTTGCAAATTTTGTTTTCCATATATAAAATGTTTCAAATTAACCAAATCTTAAAAATCACTTTAAAATAGCCTCTGAAAATTATTTGATCTTTTTTAAAACTTAGTCAATTAAATACCATAAAGCTTTTAAAACTACATTTATAAACTTAATTTCTTTTTCAAGTATTTTAATTGGTTGATTTAACAAATAAGTACTTTTTCAGTACTAATGAATTTCTTATACATTTAGTAAAATTGACAAACTGACCTATCTTACATATTGCAATACTGAGACTAACACAAGATCTTAACCTTTGAGATAAGTGTACATCAATTCCTTGAACAACCATTTCAGATTTACTTAAAATTGTTATTTCAATTAACTAAATTTCCCTCTTTATTATAAATATATAAAATTACAAATATGCACAACCTCTTCCTTGCGATGTAACTGGCATACTCTAAATGTTTAAAAATATATAAACTCATGACTTTGGACATATGTTTACAGATGTGAAACCATCACCACAATCAACATGACGAACATGTCCATCACCCCGAAGTTTTCTCACATCTCTTTGTAAAGAATCCTCAGAGCTCAACAATAAGAACAGAATTACAAGCCAAACTGAAAAATCGGCAAAAGATCTGAACAGGTATTTTTACCAAAAAAAAAAAAACAAATAACATATGAAAAGATGCTTGACATCTCTAGTCACCAGGGAAATGAAAAGTACAACCACAATTAGATACAATTACACACCTCATAGAAAGGCTCTAGTGAAAAAGACTGACCACACTGACGTTGGAGAACACATGGAGGAACTCTCACACCGACCTGCTGGGAGCACATGGCAGAATGGAGCGACCACTTCGGAAAGTAATTGAGCAGTTTCTTTAAATAGTCAAGCATATCCCTACAATTCAATCCAGCCATTATGCTCCTAGATATTAGCACCAAAGGAATGAGAGCAGATATACCTTGTTTTATTGCACTTCACAGAAATTGCATTTTTGACAAATTGAAGGTAAGACCCTCCACCAGCAAAAAGACTAAGACTTGATGAAGGCTCAGACAATGGTTAGCATGTTTTAGCAATGGAGTATTTTTAATTATGGTATATACATTGTTTTGTTTAAACATAATGCTACTGCCCACTTAATCAGCTACCGTATATTATAACATAACTCTTATATGCACTGGGAAACAAAAAAATCTGTGTCAATCAGTTTATTGTGATATTCACTTAATTGCCACGGTGTGGAACTGAACCCGCAACACCTCTGAGGCATGTCTGTATGATTATGCAAAGACCAGTACTAGGACGCTTAAAGCAGTTTTATTAGAATAGCTAAACACCGAAGCAACTCAAATGCCCATCAACAGGTGAATGGATAAAGGCAAGTGTTACATCCATACAACAGAATACTTCACTCAGTAACAAAAACAAATGAACTACTCACACATACAACAATACGGGTGAACCTCAAAATAATCAGGCTGAGGGAAAGAAACTAGACAAAGGATTACATAGTGCCCGATCTTGTGTAAATTCAAGGAAATGCAAAACAGTATACCCAGAAATACCTCAGAGATTGGGGTTAATCACTCAGTAGTTGTCTTATCAGATCGATGGTCAAAGTATCACACCGCTTGTGTTTAAGTAATACTTATTTTACTTAACAATGGCCCCAAAGCCATTCACATAACTTTTGCTTATTGTTCTATTTTAGTATTAGTTATTATTGATAACCTCTTACCTTAATTCATATTAAACTTTGACATAGCTATGTATATATAAGAAAAAACAGTGTAAATAGGGGTCAGTATGATCCACAATTTCAGGCATCTACTGAGGATCTTGGAACATATCTCCTGCAGGCAGATAAGGGGGTACTATTGTGCTGTATGGGTGTATAATTTATATGTATATTTTGTAAATATATAATTCATAGATTATAATAATGTCTGATTTTTTTAGATTAGAGATTTCATAGAAAGTTTATGCTTAACAGTGGACCAATTCTAATCATATTCTCACTCTCCAGGGGTGAAATGCACTTTCTCCTCTGGCAGAGAAACTGTCCTATCCACTTCTCAGCATAGCAGAGGGGATGATGCTCTGAAAATATTACTACACGTACAGGGAAAGGAAGAATCTAGGCACGTGTAAGGAGGGGTTGACAAACTGTGGAAACAAACACACTTAACTACTCCTGAGTGCAGGGCGTGAAAGAGGAGTGGTATACGATTTGTAATAGCAAGATAATACATATTTCTGGAAAATCCTGCTGGGTAGGAGTTCCACTAGTAAGCTATGTTACCTCACTTAATTAGTATTTACTTATCCTTCACTTCACTTTGCAATTATCTGCGTGTCCTTAAAAATCTCTCCCTCATCTCTTTGAGGGTCTTATAAACAGCTCACAGTAACCCTCATTTATTTGTTATGAATGAATAATACAAAGAGAAGATGGCTGTTGGTTTATGCATGGCCGTTGGCTTTGTTTTGCTTTTCATTGTGTTTTGTTCCATTGTTCAACAACTAAAATCCTCATTTATTGACTGGAACACCCAGGACCTGCAGGGTGAGTGCTTTCTGAGGAAGAGCCATGCCTCCCTGTTGCCCAGTAGCTTCATTCATCGATCGTATTACAGTCTTCCCTTTCGTTCACGTCGGACATACCTAAATTTAAAGAAGTCCTGCTCACTCCAACTTCAAGTTCTCTTTGGAACCCATCACCTGCTCTTCATCGCCAACAATACCAGCTCCGTTCACACTCTCGTTCTTCTCAAAATCCAGACCCTCTTCCATGGCCTCTGTCCTCAGTCTCTCGGTTTTCAGTCTCCTTCCTCCTCCTCATTCCACACAGGGGCACCAGGGTTAGTTATCTGGCATGCAGATATTACTGGTTCACTCTTCTCCGGGTGAGTAATAGGGAACCAGAGGTCTTTAAGTAAGAGAAAGTTCATAATTACTAGTGATGCATAAACATGCCTTCAAATGTAGCCCAGCACACCTTCCCAGTCTCCTCTCCAGTAACTGCCCCTCACTACAACCACCTACACCCTCACACACTTGATGTTTTCTTTCCTGAACCATGATAAATTCTCACAGGTCTCCTTGTCTCTGTCTGTGCTATCATCCATGACTGGAGTAATGCCCTTCCCCTTCTCCATTTGGCAAATTTCTACTTAACTACTCAAATGCCTTCTCTGACTCTCTGAAATAAAGATACCTCTCCACTCATGCCTATGAAATTGTGTGTTTCTGTAATGTATTATTAGCCATATGACACCTAGTCATAAGTGTGAGTTTACATAGGGGTATCTCTACCAGAGTTAGCCTCTCAAAGTCTTCACCACATCCTTTGCATCTTGATATGGCCCATATACATAATGTTATAGATATATATCATGGTGCCTTGCCCAGTGGCTAACAAAGAAGGGATACAACATAAATATTCAATGAATGTTTGTAGGATGGAAAATGGGGTTCATGGCATTAATTAATCCAAAAAGGAAAGTATTTGAACCATAAAGATCTTTAGTTGCCATGCTAGGAAGCAGTGGGTGCATTCTATAGGTAAAGGGATATGATTGGAACAATTTAAGAAGTTTCAGCAGAAAAGAAATCTGATTTTACTTATTTTCCTTAGAATATTATTTTGACAATTTTGCCAAATATGCATTAAAGGGGAAGAGTGGGTCTGGAGACCCAGATGAAAAGAAATAGAGCATGTCACTTTCAATTTAGTTAAGTAACCATAGATGGGGAAGGAATGGAGATAATGGTTATTGAGCATGTAAACTTCATAGGATTTAGTGACCAGTTAGATGCAGAGAGTGGATGGTGAGAGGTAGAAAGGGTTAAGTCCTAGAGTTCTGGCATGTGAGAGTGAGTACATGAAGATCCATCAGCCACACTACGAATGAAAAAGGGAGGCATATTTTAGGGGTAAAGTCATGAATAATTTTAGGTATACTGAATGAGATATTTCTGGAGTAGATCTAGTTAGTAAGTTCAAAACATAAAAATATTGCAGGTGCTATACTGCAACATGAATAAGAAAGTTTTTAGTTCAAAATGAATTAAGTACATGGCTAAAAGCAAGACACATTTAACTACTTAATACCATAAAATAAGTGCTATTCTAACAGAATGGAGTGCAATAGAAACAAAGGGAGGCAACAATTAAATCAAATAAAATCTGATGAGAACTTCATAATGCAGGTTAAGTCACAGCTGGATTTTGAAGAGTAAATTAATTCTTGCAGGAGACAAAGTAGACCTGGTCCTGTCCACATGAAGCTTGCAGCTGCTTTGAGTTCAAGATAGGTAATTAAACGGATTCTATATAATCAGAATTATAATACAACCTTATAAGCTTTGTAACAGAGAATTTCAGTGCTTGTTTGGACAGAAGACATTTTTTCAAAAGATTAACCAGAACAAAACACTGTAAGGCATACTTTTCTATGACCATTCCTATAAAAATTCAGAAAGTAGAAGTCCACATCCTATATCTGATATCCACGCCTGAGACTAGTATGAAGAAATGTCATACCACCCATGGAGACAGTTGAGAACTGCAGTGAACTGAGATACTTACACTGTCAGCAACAGAAATTAATTGTGAGACTTTTGCTGTGCTTCCTTCACTTATGGTCCAACCCACTGAAATAACACAGACATCTGGTGAGGCATTGTTTTCGATCATGTGATATATTCACAATTCTTTCCTTGTAATAGCAATAATTATTCTGTGAAAATGATTTTAATAGGTATCACATTCTCAAGAAGATACTCATTGAGCATTTCTTGAATATAAAGTTAAGAAAAAATGAAAGTTTTAATCAAATTTATCATGCCTTATGATAATTTTATATTTGATTTCATTTTTACTTTTCTGATAGATGACTTCTACTATAACAGTATTTTATGTTTTAAATCAACACCTTTTTTCTGTATCTTATGGGGATCAACCTGTAAAAGGTACTGAAATTTCTCTCCAACTGGGAAATGGCACATTTGAAGCTTATAGTTCACATTTTCTACTAAAATAAGGTCTGATTGATCATTCACAAGGCAATCTCCTCAAGTAAGGAAAAAGAATAAAAGGACCGCAGGGATGAGCGCCTCATCAGCCCTGTCTCACTCTTCTGTTGTGCCGGCCATCACAGGGGGTAAGCTGGTGGGCTTTCTACACGTGCTCCCTTTAAATCTTTATGCCCTGGCCACACAGCTGCTCTCAGACCAGGCTCTGAGCCACGGTCATGGTTGACAGAAATACAAGGCTAAGTGGTCAAGTGAGCCCTCCTGTATCTCCAGCTTTGGTCTCCCCCACCTGCAGAGAATAACACAAAGGGATTCTGAACCTTCCGCTCCAATTCTGCCATGGGTTGGGTCCTTGTGGAACTTAGGGCAGGGATTTCTGCCTTGGAATTTTAGTTAACTTTTCCACAGAATCAGAAAACTGGACCACATGGCCTCTCAATCTCTTCTACTTCTGAACATCAATGATTTTGTTAAGAGCAGAGGTGTTACAATAAAAATAAAAATAATCTCCACTCAAATCTCACTTCTGCTACTGTATCTTGCTTAACACATCTTTCAAGTAGGATTACAATAGCACCTACTCACAGTTATTGTGTTGGTTAAATGACACAGTGCATCCACAGCTCTTAGCACAGTGGCTGGTATATAGTAATTGCTCAATAAATATTGTAATTACATGTTCTTCAGGAGCTTGCCCCCAAATGTCAATTCATGCGGGTTAGCCCTGTTTTCTGAAGCCACCCACAAAGCTGACTATATAGCTCTATACATGGTATGTAGCCAGAGCCACCTACACGTCTCATAGCCCTTTTTTTCCCTGCCTCTGAGGCCCTCCTAAATTGTCTGCCTTGCTCCTCACAGGTGTATCAAGTCTCAAAGATCCCAGCTCTTCCTGCTCTGCCTTATTCAACTGGGAGTGTTAGACTTGGTTCTGATATGAGTCAGTGAAGGATCCATAAACTGTGCTCCTGGGAATGACTCTGACCACAGATTTGCAGCATCTGTCTGGACAAACTGAGTTTTGTATGGAAACTCATTCTGGCAGCCAAGTGGAATTGTCTACTTTGAATGGAAGGACTGGGCTTTCATTTCACGTTCCCTGAACCATGCATTCCCATTCACTCTTTAGCATTTCAATTCCATGCTCATTATCCACCCACTGCTTTCTGATGTTGTGCCATCTGCTTTAGCTCACAGCATGCTCTGTGCCATGGGAACCTTCCAATCAGCTCCTATGAGTATTCTTAATAGGCCTGGCCTCATTATCCCTTAAATCCCCATATTTCTATTGCGAAATCCTTCCAAAAGCTGCCTTCTTTTGAGGGGTTAGATTATTGGCACACATCATTTCTGCGTTGATACCGTAATAAATTACTTCAAATACGTGACACTTTCCTTGTCAGTCTTCACAAGTAAACCCCCCACCCCTCAACATCAAGCGAAGTATAAAACAAATTAACCTAGCCTGTTTATTCCAGAGAAAGTTGACAATAACAATAATAATTATGCTTAAATTTTGTGGGTAGTCTATATTGAGCACTTACTATTTTTCCTATCTGTCAAGCTCTATGTTGAGTACTTTTCTTGCATTTTTATTGGATTCTCAAAGAACAATAGGGGATAACTATTATTTTCTACCAATTTTAAGGATGAAGAAATAAAACTGAGGGCTAGTGAGTTAAAGTAACTTGTCCAAGGTAACATGGCTAGAAAGTGAGTACCAGGATCCAAACATTGGTCTGTTTGACTTTGAAACCCATGAAGCAAAGGGAAAAAACATACATGTACATACCCTAATTTTGATAAAATGATATTGCTCAGAGCGATAAGTGAGGTATGGGTGGAGGTCTGTGGGGCTCTGAAGGGCAGAATCCCTTCCTGCTTGAGAGAGGAAAGAGGGAGTGTGTGCCTGGGGTATTTGGGTTTGGCTTTGAAGGGTGGAGAGAAATCAGACTATGAGACGGAAAGACGAGCAGGAAGAACGTGGAGACAGGAAGCCAGAGGTGCTACGGAGTGAACATCTTTTCTTGATTTGAGCCCAGCTCACACATTAATAGGTGGGGGAAAATCACTTTTGAATAGAATGTAGAATACCTTTAATAGTAAGCTAAGGACGTGTTTTGGGGTAAGGTTTTAAGCAAAAAAAAAAGAAGTCATACATTATCGTGTCTGTGTTTTAGGAACAATCTTCAATCAGTGAACAGATGATGTAGTTTGAAGAGGGAAGACTATAGGCAGGGAGACCACAGCTAAGCAACTTCAACAGCGTAGGTGAGAATCATGAGGGTCTAGAGTAGGAAGGACAATGATAGAGGGAATGAAGAAAAGGGAACAAAGGTAAAAGGTGCTTGCTTTCAACATTGTGTTTATATAAGGGGCTTTGTCTTCAAAAACTTCACAAGCTTCATGGGAAAACAAGATGTGTACAAAACATAATCAAAAACATTTAAAAATTTGACAGTAAGTGCACACGAGTATAGAAGAAGAATATATCAACTAAGGTGGAAGTTTCTTAAGAAGATTTTTAATAGAGAAGGCTGTCTGACTCAACCAAGGGACTTTTGGAAATGTCTGGGCACTGACTTGGTTGTCACAGCTAGTTAACCCTACTGGCTCCTCATGGGTAGAGGCCTGGGAAGCTGCTCAACATCCTGCAATGCACAGGGCAGCGTCCACCACCCTTCTCCAACAAAGAGGGACCCGCCCCAAACGTTCTCAGTGCTGTGATTGAGAAACCTGCTTTAAAGGATTGCTAGGAACTTCATAGACATTGGGAAATGTATTTGATTTCTCTGACCCTGCTTTCTCATTCGTAAAAGGAACAATGAGGTTAATAGTATCTTCCTTATAGAGTTCATGACAAGATTAAATAAGAAGCTGGTGAAGTACTTATCATATGGTAAGTGCTCATTAAATCTCTATGAATATTATTAGTTTTCTATTTTTACAAAAATGGAGAAAAAGAGGGCAATAACTGAATTCATATGAGAAAATTTCAGTTGATGTGAAGTCACTGTCTCTGTGTACTGAGTCCAAAATATGTAACTCAGCCCTGGCTGGTGTGGCTCAGTGGACTGAGTGCTGGCCTGTGAACCAAAGTGTCACTGGTTTGATTCCCATTCAGGATATATGCCTGGGTTTTGGGCCAGGTCCCCAGTCGGGGGTGCATGAGAGGCAACCACACACTGATGTTCCTTTCCTTCTCTTCCTCCCTCCCTTCTCCTCTGTCTAAAAATAAATAAATGAAATCTTTAAAACAATAAAGTAAAACAAAATATGTAACTCAGCTCTGACATTTTTACCAGACTCCCCTCCTGCCACACAATAAATTGCCTGCCATTTTCATTGAGTTATTCCACTATTTTTCCAAACCCAGCCTGTACAAAACAGAATTCCTAATCCCCTGGCTAACTCATTTTCATCATTTCTGGCAAGGACACATTCCCTTAGCCAATGAATGAAGAAAGACAGTATGTACCATTCAGGAAAACCGTCTTCAAGATTCCCCTCTGCCGCTAATACAGCAAGTGCTGTGCGGCATTGGCAGCCCGAGTCCTCTTCTCGCCTCAGCCACCCAACTGCGCAGCTGAGGATGTTACCTGGGATGACCTAATGGGCTCCTTTCAGAGCTAATACCAGTAGTGAGACTCTTCTCTCGGTCGCCCTGCCTCATATAATGCCAACAAACAATTTCAATTGTTTTCTGGAAATGCCACTCACATTTGCCCCCTTTCTCCCAATTCCAGTGGTAGCACACTGAAACAAGTGCTCAATGGCTTTTAAAGGGAAATTTGCAAGAGATTCTTAACTGGTGTCCCTGCCTCCAGCCTCTCACTTCCAATCCATTCTACATTCCACACACATCCTCTTCATACATGTTTCCTATATGCCACACCTACTCATCATTCTTAAATGGCTCCCCACTGCATGTCTCATTTACTAAAACTCTTCCACTCGGTATCCAAGGCTCTCTATGATCAAACCCAGTCCCCCTTCCCCGTCCCATCCCCCATGGTTCCCCTCAATACACTACTTTCTAATCCCGACATACATACCTCATCAACACCCTAGCATGTGATAGTCATTCCTTGCACGTCCCTTGTGTTGCTATGCCCTCTGAAATGCTTTTATGCATACCCAACTATTCCACTCGCATTTTATTAGAGAAATATTCATCAAGGGCCTATTCAGACAGAGCAAACATGCAGAACATCATGGTGAGAGAAAAAAAAAAGCATCATCTCTGTCCTTACAGGGCATGTAGTCTAAAGGGAGAAATGGACATGTGTCAAGCAGTCACATAAGTGAGTTTGAAATTGTAGCTGTGCTGAGTGCTACAACTAACAGGCCTGCAGTGCTGTAAGAGAGTAATGTGAGACCTGACCTTATGGGGGAGGGGTTTCCAGCTGAAGTTGGTAGAGCGGAGACTTGTGTATCAAGCTCACCAGGCCAGGAGTAGGAAGCCCTTGGGAGCAAACACAATAGGCTCTAAAAGCAAAGGTGGCTTTCTTCTCATATATGGGTATATCAAAAATAAAAACACAGTAATAAGCTCACAGTTACATGGTGTTTGTTTAGTTCATCTGCAGACTTAGTATGTGTTAACTCATTTGACCCCGAAGGGTATTCTGCAGTCATTTATGAGAGCCCATTTTATAGATGAGTGTATTAAAGTTCAGAGATATTAACTAGCTTGTGCAAGGGACAGAATCTGGAGGACAACTATGGTCTTTGATCATTGGTGCAGGACTTTTTCTCTGCAACCACAGTCACTGCCCCTGCTGTTGGCAAAGTGCGTTCCCTTCTGCTCAGCAAGCAGTCCAAGTGTGACCTTTGTCCCTGAAGCCTTCTCAGTCCTCTCTGAGCCACAATAAAAAATAACTAGGGACCACAAATGGTATCTTACAAACAAGGAAAACATCTGTAGCATAAATGACAGCAGAAGGTCACCATAAAAAAGAGCACATAAAATTTATAAGAAAAACAATGAGAATCCAGTGAAAGAATGAATAAAATCCATGAAAAGCAAATAAAAGGGCTAAAAAATTATAAAATAAAGTGTCAAACTTCACTAGTAATCAAAGAAGTGCAAACAAAAGGGGCTTACTTGTATCCATTAAACTATTTTATTTTATTTTATTATGTTTTTTTAATCATCACCCAAGGACATTGTTTCATTGCTTCCACAGAGAAAGCAAGGGAGAGAGAGACAGAAAGACAGAGAGAGGGAGAAAGAAACATCAGTGTGAGTGAGAAACACTGATTGGTTGCCTTCCACACACACCCCAACCAGATGCCGAACCCACATCCTTTCGGTTTACAGAAGGACGCTCCAGTCAACTGAGCCCCATCGGCCAGGGCAAAGTAGTATTTTTAAATATATAATTTAAAAAGCTGTCAAACTTGCTACAGAAAAATTGCATTAATGCACATTGTTGGTGGAAGCATAAGAAAAATAGCAATTATATAGAATGTACTATTATAAGTACTTTCCATCTGCTGTTCTAAGTACTTTCCCTATATCAACTCCAGTCTGTGAAGTCCTGTTGCTACCTCTACATTAGAGTTGAAACAGCTGAAGCACAAACAGCTTAATAACTTCCCCAATTACTAATTAAAGTAATACCACCATTTGAAAATTAGATGCTATACAACAAGAAAATTTATTGACAAATGTACTCAAAACAATGTTAACATTCAAATTGTTTCCAATTTTTTACTGTTATAAAGCAAGTATTAACATCAATGAGTGAAAACTTGGAAATGGCAAGAGAGAAACTGTAAAATAACTATAGTCTATCTGTAAGACAGGGCATTATTTACTCTCCAAAACAATATGGGTGATATAGTTTTGAGTGGCATAAGAATATGTTCTGGAATATGATTTAAAATGCTAAGGGAGAATGATACAAAATCTCATATAGTATTAATTCCAACTTTGTTTTTAAAAAGTACTCAGTAAATATTTGAATGCAGCTGCTAGGAAAGTCAATGCCATCTTTGGCTTGGTGAAAAGAAATACATAATCTATAAATAAGGACATGGTAAATATTTGAAGGGGTAGCTAACAAGTTAATAATTTAAGAAGAGAAGGACAATCTTCTTTTAAAATGAGAATAGTGATTTACATTACAGATATTATTGTCTTCATACAATAGTTCAGAGTTTGAGAATTGGAGGAACTTTGATTCTGTTGCCTTTCACCTACATTTCATTAAAATGAATCACATTGGTGAGGCCTTTGCAGTATTACAGGAACAAAACTTAACTAAATCTGAGCTACTTGGCTAAGACCCTACTCTTCAGGTTTGTCCAGTCGTCCTGACCCACTGGGGTTAGGTCCAGCTGAGCTTCTGAACCCAGAAGTCAGAATCAGGTGCCCTGTTGACTCCCTCAAGTGCAAGAGGTTAGTAGAACAAGCCTCACCCGCTGGTCCACCAAAACAAAACCTGCAGCCATCTGCAAACTCCGAGAGTCTTCCAACCCGTCCTTGGCCTATTTGATCCTCCTGAGATTCTGAAGCTAACTACTATAAACCCCATTTCTCTTCCCTTACTCAGAGCCTGAATGAAATCTCTGTTTCTTGGAAGGATCCTCAGTGCAGTTGCAGCCTGGATTGTCTTAATGAAATACTAATATAGCCAAGTTCAGACCCTCACCCTAGAGATCAAGTGCAAGCAAGACCCAAGCGCCGCAATGCCTACCCTATGTTGATTGGAGGCTATGTATCTTGGTCCATTTTGCTTATCTACATGTTTCTACTTTGTCATCTGAAAAAATGGGTATAATTATAATACTTATCTCATTAGGAATGTGCCATTAAAAGTTTTTAGCACACAGTTGCTAATAATATAAGTTAGCTACTGTTATGTTAACAATGAGGCAATGATCACTAGGAATAACTAGCCAATTCCCAGTCAATCAAAGTAAGGGCAGAAATCCAACCAGAGTGTGAGCTCCTGGCTGTTTGTTTTTACCCATTATTTCATATAACAAGTACCTATAACATAGTGCATGGTACATAGCTGACACTTGACAAATATAGATAAATAAGTGGATAAATGCATCTGACAAATACCTTCCACCTGCCCAGATTTCAGGCATCCCTGGGGACCAGTGATCTCTCTCACACCTGGGTAGAGTGTGGGATTTCTGAGAAAGACTTCCAGGTAGCCAGCTCCAGGACCAGCACCTACCTGTATTTTTCCACAAGTGGCTGTCTCTTTTCCTAGACTTCTATATAACACTAAGGAAAACTAAGACTTCCAGTTAAAACTAACTGCAGCTTGTGGCAAACACTGAGGTCGCTACCTTGGTGGGAGCAAAACCAACTGGCACTGTGAGAGTGGGAGGTCTGGCAGTACAGACACGTTCTGCCAGACCCTTTTTGGCAGAGGAGCAATTAAATGAATTGCAGCCAACCAAGAAGCCACTCCTTATAAGAGCCATCCGAGAAGTCCTACAGCTTCTCTGGATAAGATGAACCCCATTAAACTCTATGAAGCAATAGCTATAGATTCAAGCAATCAAAATCTTAAGTTTGTACAATGAAGTGCAAGGCAGGGATTGTACATGGGTGGAGAAGGTGCATCCAAAACTGCCCTTACAGGCTACCTCCTCCTCTCCTAGTTCCCTTCCCTTCCATCTGTCTCTTAAATAAGAAACTCAGTAGCACAGACTAGTTTCAGTGTGCCTGGACAGGAAATCTCAGAAGCTGGATTTCTGTGCTCTGAGCCCCAGAAGACAAGCAAGGCCACCCTTTAGCATTCCTAGTTGCCTAGTTTGCCATTTGGTTTGTGCTGTGAAAACAGAGATTCTTATGGATGCAGGTGTTTTTTTCAAAAGCAATCTGGGCCATTGGTTTTCATTTGCTTGCCTCCAGGAAGCCAATAAAAAATTCAAATGCCTAGGCCCAAGACCCAGATATTCCAATTCAGTGGCGCTTAGACAGGACTCAGGTTTCTCTCTTCCTTCCCTCCCTCCCTCCCTCCCTCCCTCCCTTCTTTTCTTCTCCCTCTCTCTCCCCCTTCTTCCCTCTTTCCTTTCTTCCCTTTTTTTTTTTTTTAAACTAACTTTCCAGAAGATTCTGATGTTCAGTCAAGGCTGAATGTCACAAAAATCTTCCAAATTCTCCTTATCTCCTGTATACCACTTGACTCCTCTCCATAATATTTATAGCAAACAATCAGTAAATCCATGTTAGAGAACTGCTAGTAATGGGGAAGCCTGACTTCTAGAATAGAACCATCTTTTCTATAGGTAATTCTATAACTCATAATTTTGTCCTTTAATTCTAGTTTTAACCCCTGTGAGACCTTGAAAAGTTAACATAATCCCTTTTATAGATCCCAGGTTTCTTTATTTGACATGACTTTTTGTTTAAGGGTTATTTATAATTCACTCTTTCCCAAATTATGTTTCAGAGAACAGTGCTATGAGGATATATGTGTTCCATGAAAAGAGTAGTCTGTTATCAAATAAGTTTGCTGCCTATCAAGACCATAGGCTACACTCAGTGCTAGCATGAACATATTTTACAAGCAGAGGCAAGATGGCAGTCTCTCCCACACGTGCACTGGAAGGGACTTCCATAATGAATAAGAGAATTGACCTGATACAACTACACTGTCATCTCTGGTCCCTTCAGTATGAATCTTTCTGGTAAAAGGATCTAGTAAATCCTTCTTGCACACAATGGCCCAGTCAGTCACGTTTGAAACCTCATAGAAAAGCAAGGAAAAGTGAGCATTCCATATGAAATCCATTCCCAGTCACCAAGGGTCAACCCTGGGTCACACCCAGTCAGGAGGGTTTGTCAATTAATTAGTCATCATCTGGAGGGAAGGGCCGGGTCTGTCTACTCCCAATATAATTCACTGATTTCTCATCAATGGCAACAGAAGATTTCACCCTTCACTTACTGAAAAGCTCAGCAGATTTCAGATGAAAGAAAATCAGACTTGAGGAGTTCCACACCTATCCTTTCCCAGATGCAGGGGAATCTGACCTAATTTTGTTTCATCCATTGTAGGAACCTTTTGATAGCCTTAGAGAAATTATTTTTAAAATGTACACTTATGTCAACCTGTTCTATGAATGGCTTCAATTTTCCCATAAATTATCCTCATCCTATAGCAACCACTTACATACTTTACATAGTTATAGTCATGGTACACCTATAATTTGGGGTACTGTATTTCACTTATGCTGTACGCATTCTTCATACTGTGATGCTATTCCTATCTACCATGAAATGTGTATCCAGGGAGGTCACTCTAAGTATCTTGTAGGTTAAATTAAATAAGTTCAAGCTCCTTCAAATAGTTACTATGATACAGTGTTAAAATAAACATTTTGTACAGAAAGATTTCTCCTTGTCTTCATTTTTTGGTGTGAATTTTTACGAGTGATATTATTGACCTAAAAAGCATAAATAATATAGGCAAATTAATATTTTATAATCTTACGCTAATTTATAATGATATCAAGAGGTATCAGAATTAGAAAAAATAGTGTTTTAGCATACATATTTCATTACAAACTTACCAATATTATATAATATATTTTTCTTTTACATTCTTCTATATCTACCACACTTTTACAAAACTTTTAAGAGAGGAAGAATAAATCACAAGATTTTTTTTCAAATGTCACAAAATATATCCATACAAAAGATATCCTCAAGTCTTTAAAAACATTTCCTCAGCCCTGGCTGGTGTGGCTCAGTGGATTGAGCACAGGCCTGTGAACCAAAGGGTTGCTGCTTCAATTCCCAATCAGGACACATGCCTGGGTTGCAGACCAGGTCCCCAGTTGGGCGCATGGGAGAGGCAATCACACATCGATATTTCTCTGCTTCTCTTTCTCCCTCCCTTCCCCTCTACAAATGAATAAATAAAATATTTTTTAAATAAAGTAAAAAATAATAATATTTCTTCAAAGCCATGAAAACCTCATATGATTTAAATTACACCTCATGGCAGAATTCTGAAAAGGTCCCCAAGACTCCCACCCATGCTGCACAGGCTCTGTGAATGAGTACCTTTGAGCATGGCAGGTCTTACAACTATAAAAGCAGGACACCACCAAGGTTAGGCTGTGTCATATGGCAAAGCAGAGGGATTTTGCAGGTGTCATTAAGGTCCTTGATCTATTAACCCTAAGTGAATTAAAGTGGGGCTAACCTTAGATGGGCCTGACCAAACCAGGTGAGCCCTGCAGAGAGGGTCCAGTGAAAAGTCAAAGATGAAAGGTCAATAAGATCTGAAGCAGTAGCAAGCACACTCCTGTCACATTTTGAAGAGGGAAATCTGTCAAGGAATGAAAGCTGGCCTCTAGAAACTAAGGACCTCAGTTCAACAGATACAAGGAACTAACTACATTCTATCAATAACCAGTGACTTTGGAAGAAATCCAGAGCCTCAGGTGAGACTTAAGCATCAACTGACATCTTGAGTTCAGCCTAGTGAGACTGAACCCAAGACCTGTGTAAGCCTTGCCTGCACTCCTGACTCGCAGAAGCTGTGAGATAGAATTTGTGTTATTACAAGACACTAAGTTGGTGATGATTCACTGTTCAATGATAGAAACCTAATACAGACATAATGCTACAAATTAATGGTAAAAAAAAAAACTATGATGATGAAAAACAGTCAATATTAGGGAAAAATAAACTAAAATTTTAATTGAAAATGAGAAGTCAAAGCTAATAGTCATTCCAAATTAATGGAACATTTTGGAGAAGTTTAAGTCATAACAACCAATAAAAAATATAGCCAAAGATAGGTTTCATTCTTCAGATTAAACAAGAGGAAATAAAAATGTACCAATGAGAATGGTATATTTCCCTATAAAGAGTAATTAAAAATGTATTTTAGATGAGTATAAATAGATAATTTGATTACAGTGTTTAAAATTATATTAGAAAATAGCACAGAAAAAAATTTTTCTCACCAACAACTTTTAGTATAAAATCAAGTAGAATATTGTCTGTGACTAGTAAGCAAACAATAAATAAATATAAATAAATCCAAGAAAACATACAAAAAGATAACAAAAGTCAAATTATAAAAAATTATTCAATAAATATAAATGTTCTAAATTTCCCTATTCAAATGCAAGGAGTCTCCAACTGTATCTAAAAAGAAATTTAGCAACAATGCCCTTAAAGATATTTCTAAAACAAAATTACAAATTAATTAATATTTAATTACTTTAAATGACTGGGGGGAGTGAAAATTAGTCATGTTTAAATGAGAGTAGAACAAGTTTGCCAATATCAACCTCAAAGAAAAAAAGAAATTGAACAAAACATAGTAAACAAGTGTTATAGGCTTGTTTTATACTAAAGTTATAATAACATAAATTTGTATAAAAAACATTTTACATGAAAGAAATGTCTAAAGCAAAATGTGTTATACATATTTAAAGAATGATCAGAAATAGTTTTATATTAATAAATCAAAAGAAATCTATTGCAAATGAAGCAGAAATCTTCAAATTTTTTCAAAAGCAGACCATTGAAAAAATATTTAATCAAAGTCCTACATAATAGAATTTATAGAATCTAATCAAAGAATTTGAGCAAAAAATAAAATAAAACCCATCACAAGAAAATAAATTAGATAAAATCAATTATATTAAAACTGCTAAATCTAATTTAGAAATTATAAGCCCATTTAAATTTATCAAGCACAGTACCTAAATTGGACTACTGATTTAGACAAAAATTGTGGAACCTAATCAAGTAAAAAGCAGTAGCATAAACTTTATAATACTGAAGGGAGTCTGCATTAGTAAAATGGTCAATGAAAAGAGTATGAGTTTTTGAAATAGTGCCTTTAACATGGATGACTTTATATCAAAAATCCAAAATATCAAAAGTACATGAGAAGGAAGATGAATAAACCTGAAAGTAATAATAATAAAAGAATATAATAACACAATTATCTTTTTTTTAATATATTATGATTCAGGCAGTTGTCGTACTTAGAAACCTTCCTAAATTAAGGAAAGGACTTTCATGTGTTAAGCCTTTTATATGGTTTATATGTCTCTAAAAACTTAGTTATGTGCATGTCCTTTCTTTTGTACCACAAGGAATTTTCCTTATACCCTTGTTCATATGTACTTGGCACCAATGGAATAAATAAGGACACCCCAAAGTCCTCAGTGTGACACTTGGAATGGCTCCTAGCAACACACCAAGAACATGGCACTGTCCTCACTGCTTCCATGAAGTGCATTTTGGTAGTGCATCACATAGATTTTTATAAGGTCAAGTACACTTTATGCAGTCTAGAATAAACAGCTCCCTTCATTTCTCCTTTGTGTGCAAAAGCTTATCTCAGCATCACAGATGCTGGAGGGCAGGGCAGGGCAGGTAAAGGCTTTGTTTTTGTTTTTCATTTGTTTACACAGACCTCTAGCGAGTAGTGCCATAAGGAGCTTAAACTTAGGTATAAGGCAGACCCATTTTGGTGAACTCTTCTGAGCTTAATTTCCTCATCTATAAAATAGGGCTTAAAAATGCTTGTTTGCTTTGAGACTTAAGAGAAATAGGACTGCCCCTGGAATAAAATAACCTGAAAAACTGTTTTTCTTTTTCTTCTTCAGAATCTTTTTTAAGAAGGATAATTCTGGTGCTGCCACCTCTCCACAGGCTTGCTCACTCATTCTCTCTGGTTGTCTCCCCGCCCCTTTCTCCCTCCCCCACACACATTCACTCATCATCTAAAGAATAACACTGATGCTTACCCAGCAGCTGATGAGGGGAATGATCATGGATGTCGCGTATAAGGCACAGGCTGGCAAAATGAATTAAGTGTCCTGGGTCTAGACTCCTTGAGCTTGACTCTTGGAACACTGACTTACCAACTACGTGAACTTGGACAGACACTCTACCTCCTCTCTGTCTCACATACAAAACACAAAAAGGAACAGCTCTGTCATAAGATATGCTATGAGTATTCCATGAGTTGACATAGGTAAGCACTTGGAAGGGAGGGTGACATATAGCTCATGTTCAGTAAGTACCAGCTATTATTATAACATATGTAGTCTGTAAATGCGTGTTGAATAAAAATGTTCATTGCTGGGCATAATTCACATATTCCAGGTTTCACCAGGATACGACAAAAAATAAGGTTATACTTTTTATAAGTAAACTGTGATAAGATTAAAACCATCCATCCTCCACAAGTCCCTCAGGTATTTCTGAGACCTTCCTTCCCCATTACAGCTATTTACATAATCAGGAAATAGAAGTTCTAGTCCATTTGCCTTCAATTCTCCATCATGCTACCGTTCCATAGTCTCTGTTGCCAGTGACCCCTGGGAATTATTATTTTGTTGGATACAGATGTTATCCAGAGGAGATCTTCATTTTTTTTTCTCTTCTGGCAATAGTTGATAAGGTGATTTGCCTCCACCCCCAAAAATTGTTTTACTTTTGCTACTCAAAACATCCCTGAATAAAGGTTCTACTTTTTTGGCTAGAATTTACAGAAGCTTTGTGGATAAGGAAAGAAAGGTGAAATACTGAGAATAGCAAAAAGGCTCTTTGCATGGACAGTTTGGGGCTGATCTAAAATGTTATCTCCTCAAAGCAACCTTCCCAAGTCATCCCATAACATGCCTTCCTGTTATAACTTTCTTCTCCTCATCCCTTTTCTCTTTACCAGGACCTGAAATTATCTTCTATATTTGTGTACTTGTTTGTTTATTCCCTTGTTTGAGAAAAGAAGTTCTTATTTATTCCTGAGTCCTTAGAGCCTAGAATAGGGCATATCTCATTATAGGAAAACAGTACACATTTGTTATAAGAAAGGATGGATGGATGGATGGATGGATGGATGGATGGATGGATAGATGCATGCATGCATGCATGCATGAAAAGAACCAGACTGGTCTTAGGATATCAGCTAATTTTTTGCACATTTTTAAAATATCAGCTTGCCTTCCTCAGGCAAGGTCCCCCATGATCCATGAAACAAGCTAGATTCTCCCTGTGTCATGGCCCCTCAGCATTCTCCATTTATCTAAAATCATGCATTCAGGTATCTGTCTTCCCTGCCTGATTGTCAGGGCAGGAAGTATGTCTGTTTCCTCTCTCAGTGTGTCCCCAACTTCTAGACAAGTGCATGCCATGTAGTTGGTGCTTAATAAAGCTTTTCCATTAAAGTAATTATTTAAAAGAGTATTCAGATTGATGAAACAATATACTGTTAAGAAGTAGCCTTCTTCTTTAATTCAAAACACAAAATTGAAATTATGCGAAGAAATCATGCTAAAGTGGACCAGCCCAACATTTTTAGGAATTATTTTTTCTTGACTCTTTACATCTCTCACTGATGAGTCACTCTGTTCCCACCATTGCTAAATATTACAAATTCTCTCACTGTAATTATAGGAACCTTTCAGAATACCACTCAGCAATAAGTGAACCATTTAACCCATCAAATACTAAAGCCTTCCATTAACAAATCTAATGACTAAGGAAATAGTTTTCCCATGTGTACTTCCACATTACTCTGTAACGGGCAAAAATTCTAAGAGTCAGTGCTTGAATTGTTACATTTGGTGTCCTAGGGAGAAAGCAACATTCAACATGACGTGTCTTAGGAGTCACCCTGCCCGAGGTTTCTCAGTGTTCAGGAATGCGAAGGCAATAGCACATTCCCACCTAAATTCCCATGGCCGAAGTGCTAAAACAGCTTGCAGCTATTTTGCTATCAAGGGTTTTAAACTCTAGTTTTCACATAGGTTCACACAATGGCAAAGAATGCCACTTCATTACATTTTTAAAATATCACAATTTAAAAAATATGAAGTGTATAGATCAATTCTATTAAGATGATATTCCTATATTATTTAATTTTATGGCAAAATCTCTCCATGCAGAAGCACACTTTGTTTCTGCTTTGAAAAAAATACATATTTCTTACAGTGCCACAGTGACCTCATTTGCAAAATGGCTATAATGGCTAACAAGTTTAGAGAGTTGCCCTCTGTTTAGGGAGACAGTGACAATGGCTACTGTAATTATAGCTCCCATTTACATTTATTATGTGCCAAGGATTGTGTAAAGTATTTCATCTGTATAAACTAAACAAACTTTACAAAAACCCTGTAATACTGATGGACTTCCCCAAAAAATTAAAAATAAAAAAACAAAGCACAAGTGATTAAATAGTCTTCCAGTAGGAACCACCAGAGTGTAAAACTCCCGTCAGCACCATGGCTGTCGTGGCCTCTGTGCAGGGCGGGCCCTGGAAGCCTGCGGCAGCTCGGCCCTGATGCCAGAGCCAGAATTACAACCAAGCTCGCAGACACCACGCTCTAGCATTTGGTTAGCTGCGTCATACAGCAGGGATGCAAAACATTACCTAGTATCTCCACAAACAATTATGTTAAAATAATCTTAGTTTGAATGTCTTGCTTGGGAGAAAGTATGTGAATTCAATGTATTTAAAAGAGAAAAATGGCTATTAAATTTACCAGAAACACTAATTCAAAAGAAAGACCATGTGATCAGGCTTAGAAGAATCAACAGTTTGACCCCAATAGAGCAGAAGAGAGCAGCTCGCTGGCTGAGCTCAAATTGGTGCGATGGTTCCACTGTCTTTCTTGTTAACCTCATGTAATTAGCTCCAATTATGTTCTGTTGGTTCTGAGTACAACAGTTACAGAAGACGCAATATTATGTGTTTGTATGCAAAGGAAAACAGATTCAAGTTATACCTTTATAAGGATTTGTATTCTAAAAAGATCTCTTCACTGTTTTATCTACTAGGGAAAGCTTTTGTAGTCCAAGCTTCAAGAAACTGGTGTGTACATTAAAACAAGTCTTAATACAAACAAAATATTTTTGTCTCCTTAAAATTGATTCAGACTGATCTAATAATAACTATAATACTTAGGGATTACAATGTTCCAAGCTCTCACTAATAACTATATTGCTTACCTAGTTTAACCCACCCAGCTTCTCTAAGAGTTACTGATATCATTATGACTCCATTTTACAGATGTAGAAACTGAGGCACGAAGGCATTACAGCTTGCCATAGATCACACGAGCTAGTTAAGAAATAGAGCTGATATTGAAACAAGGTTGCCTAGACTCCAATGACAATCCTCTTAAATGCAGCAATGCCCTGACAGAGGGTTAATTCCAGGATCATCCTTGAGAACTGACTCCTCCACACCAGAGCATCTTGTAGCCTGTGCAAACACACTGCACTTTATCTAGCCTTTGAGTCTCTCTCCACATCACTGTCTCTCTCTGGGATTCTATTTTCACAAGCTATTAAATAACTAGCATTCAAATCCTAGAGCTAGGCCACCTTTCTTCATGAGACTCTTCTTCCTTAGGTTTCTTCTCACGCGCTGCCTAGTGCTATAATTATGTGGGGACCGAAATCATAGTCCTCTCTCTTTCTTCCAAAATCAAGAACTGTCATTATTCCAATGTCTTCCAGTGTCAAGAACAAGCTGCCATTTTATATATTTTTGAGCTAATAAAATGATAAACAGTAAGAGAAAAGCAATCGATCAGGCTACCATTGGTTTAATTAAATCAAACTATGAACACTTCCAACATTTTAAGTGCAAGGTGTGCCAGAACCACGGTCACCAGAAGAACAGGTGCCACTGCTCCAGCCGAGCTGACTCGGCAGCTCAGAATTCCCCTTCCCCTGCGGTTTTCTCTTTGATGCCCTGAGCCTACTCCTTCCCCATCTGCAACTGTGGTGCCACTTGGGCCAAAATCCTTTTTCTTTGATAATATTAGTATGAAAAACATGGAGTAGTATGTTTTTAAATAAACAGCTTCATCAGTCTATGCCAAACAGAAAAACTAAGATAACAATTTTAGGAAATAAATAATTTTAGGAAATAAAGGAGGTTTCTTGTTCTTAGCTATTAAGAGCAGCAAACATATTATCACTTTGCCAAACACTTTTCATATATGACCTCATCTCCAGGAGAAAGGTGCTGTTTTTATGTCCATTTTGTATTTTAGAGAATTTAAGTAACTTGTCCAACTACACATAGCTAGTGGTAGAACCAGAATTTGAACCCAGCCTTGCCTGATGTTAATGTCACTTCTGTTAACCACTGTGTTTTACTGAGTGTCCCAGTGCACCTGAGTGCCCCTTCTTCTCTCCCTGTTCCGTATAGTCAGTACCGTTGCCTTTCTTGCTGGCCTTGCTTAATGCCACGTATGATTTTAGAAGAGGCTATAGAAAAATGGTTTACACTTCCTTTTTCTCACACATAATTTTCAGAACGCATAAGCTCCTTTCATTTCTAGAAGACACTAGAGAGAAAGGTATAGAGTATCAGATCCTGGCTCTGATTAGGGAGACTTCCTATGCACACTTGGAAAGCACAGACTCCAGAAACGATGTTTCTTCCCCACACAAGTGATCTTCACTGCTTGTCGGTACCATTCCAGGGACTGCCACCCAGGCACCAGTCTCCAGCCATTCACACACATACATGGAGTGGGTTTTATTATTTTTAAAAGATTTTACTTATTTACTTTTAGAGAGGGAAGGGAAGGAGAAAGAGAGAGAGAGAGAGAGAGAAACATCAATGTGTGGTTGCTGGGGGCCGTGGCCTGCAACCCAGGCATGTGCCCTGACTGGGAATCGAACCTGCGATGTTTTGGTTCACAGCCCGAGCTCAATCCACTGAGCTATGCCAGCCAGGGCAGTTTTATTATTAATAATAATATCAACAATGACAACAACTTGCATTTTTGGAGTCTTCTATTTTTGTCCATACTTGTGAATGTCTCACACTCTTTATCCCATTTAATTCTCACATCCACTAGATATTACTATCACCATTTTGCAAATGATGAAACTAAGCTCAAATTAGGTAATCTTCTCACCAAGCCTATGAGCTGGAGTTTGAACGCTGGTCTTTCCGACTCTAACATGCCTGCTCTAACCTTTGTCCCATGCTGCCTCTGATCCCATCTCATCAAGGCTGAATTCATATTTGAAAAAAATATATAAATATAACACCAACGTAGTCCAAACACGCACACACATGCATACACGTAATATCACGATATCCATAAATTACACAATTCCACACCTACAGGTATTTTCTCACAGTGTCTTTCAAGTTTCACTTCGCAGTGCTGTGACCGAGCAAGCCATATAAATTCCACAAATAATATTGATACAGTCTGATGCAACCCAATGGAGGCCTTATTATTATAAACAAACTGTCCACGGCCTTTCATAGCTTACAAAAGTCTCCTCCAGTTCTCACTCGGTGCCCTCACGTCAAGCCTGCAATGAGCACCCATCCTGTCTGGCCCAGGGGCTCCAGCCTCTGTAATTAGACGAGAAGCTGAAGAGAGAAGCTAGCAGGGGAAAGAGTGGGGAATTGGATCTCAGCTCAAACTGCGACGCCTGGGCTACCGGCATCACTTCCCACTGCCGCCCTTATGTGTTTCCTGGAATCTTTCCTCACCTTAAGCTATCCTCTTCAATGTGCAGAGTCGCACCCTTCCCCAGGTGGATATCTCCAACCAATTGTATTACACAAGAATGCTTTTACCTGGGTGGCATCCTGAATTTTCCCACTGTCTTTTACTTCCCAGTGAAATGCCTGGATAGGGTCCAAAGTACAACGGACTGAAAGCCTCCGTGCCATCTGATGCTGAGTCAGCTGGTGCGGGGTCTGAGTGACGGAAGGCTGCTGACTTTCAAAGACACCCGTCTTCATCTCCTCAGTAGCCTCGGGCCTAGGAACCCAACAAGCCAGCACTTTTTCTGGGATGGCTTTTGGCTTCTACATGGCAGCACTTTTGTTACTTCTTTTTTTAAGTGGAAGAGAGGGAAGATCAAAGGCCTTTCCCATCTGACACCCTGTATCTATAGTTTTCCTGTGTCTGCACCTTTTCTGATTCCATATTTCCATATGAGTGGACATTCGGCAATAATTCCAAGCCATGGCTTTTTGAATTACTGCTAACTCCTACAAACTACTGTCTATAACCCCAATAAAACACACACACTTACACACACACATTATGATCCCAATCCAGCAAAGAGAAGCCACATGTAGGACATTTCAGCAATTCACCATCATGGCACTGCCAAGGCTCGTGAACAGGCTACATAGCATGACATTCTTTATGTCCCCTAAGCCAAACCACACTACAGCGTGCTGATGCTACGGCATTAGCCTCTGTACTATTCTCTATATATTCTTGCCCATACAATCTCATTTCCAAAGGTCAGTCAATGTGATATTGCAAACATAAACCATATCATCTCACTTCTCTCCCTAACCTCATCCTATGGCTTCTTGTTACTCTTAGAATAAAACCTAAATTCCTTACATTGCAGGAATGTGAGGAATGTGAATTCTATGATTACTCACATTGAAGGGACGGAGAAACTGTGGGTGAGTTCAACTTTGATCTTGGTTGAAGTGCCCCCAAGACAGAAACACCTGTGAGATACTCATGCACAGATGCCCAGGACGCCACTATATGCAGTCCTGGAACTCAGGGAAGAAATGACGTTAGATTCAGACATTAGAGTCCCTGGTCTACGGACGGGAACTAGAGCAACGGCACTGGAGGCAATCTCTCAGGCTGGTGGCCCTGGAGTGTGCGGCTGGGCCTCTATGTGCTCTGAAGGCAGTTGGGCAAGAGCAGTGGAGAGAAAGTCAGCATGCCAATTGTCACGAGCAGAATAGGATGTTTGAGGCTTTCTTGGAGCTCTCTGATACACGAGACCAAGGAGGGATGACGTGGGGGATGATTGTTAATTTGTGCTGTGACTTTGTACAAGTGTTTGCACCATTAAGGGCTTCTTTTTCTCTCCATACAGCATGAGAAGACTGTACAATTAAGTTTTCTTAAGTCTCCAAGCTCCAAGCTGTAACACACTAAGAAAATAAATTCTATAATACTCTCTTGGTAGGATTGTAAAGGTAATATCCTGTATGGAGGATGATTAGCCAATATCCTTCGAAATTACAAATACCTATACCTGTTGACCCAGCAATTGTAAATCTACAAATTTATTCTGTAGTTACATTTGCATATGCACAAAATTATATAAATTCACAGTTGTTCACTGTAAGAGTGTTTATATACCAAAGATTGGAAACAGTTCAGATATTCGCCAAAGAGGGAATAGATAAATAAACTGTAATATATCCTTATAGGAGAATTTTATATAGTCATAAAATAGAATGTGGATATAGTGTAGTACTATTCAGCTGTGGGGATGAACCAAATAATTGCTACATGTAATAGTGTATAATAAACATGAAAACAATGGAGAATAAAAGCAGAGAAAAAGAAGCCAAATACAAACAGAGCACACATATGAATTTACTTAATTAAAAATCAAAAACAGGACAGAGAAATCTCTGCTGTCAGAAGCTGGGATACTGGTTACACTGAGGCCAGAGCTCAGAAGAGCACCAAATGCACCATGATCTATCAGGATCTAACGGCTTCATGTAAGTACATTTACCAGATCCTTTGTAATGAACTGTTACCAAGAGCAGCTCCCATTATGAAGAAAAAAAATGATCCATATTCCACAATCTCTGTCCTTCAAAAAGAGCAGTATTAGAACATGTATTAGAACATGTTCTAAGCACTGTATTAGAACATGATGTTGATGACTAGAAAGGGAGGGAACTGGAAACTATGCTGGACAGGAACAGTGTATCCGTGGGAACAATGGAGAATGACATAGAAACACTCCATCAGTCTGCAACCTTTTGAAGGGTTCCCATGGGAGGTGATGGGGACACTTGTTCTTTGTGGTTCAAGGAGATGAAACTAGGGCATGTGGATGGAAACCACAGAGAAACATACTGCAGCTTGTTTAAAGAAGAATTTTCCATACCCAGGGCTTTCAAAGTGGAGCTTGTTGCCTGCTGAGAGTTAGACAGGATGGAACCTCTCTATACCCAGGAGAAAGCCTCACAGCCTTTCCCATGGTTGTTAGGAGGAGTGTGAAGGGATGGAGCAGCTGTTTTCCTGGTTGGGCAAGAACTAGGGGACAATAGCTGTGTGGTTCTCAGACGGTGACCTGGGTGATGGGAAGGTGGAGCTCAAGTGTCACAGCCAACAATGGTGCCCATAGAGCAATGGCTCTCTGAGTCCTGGTCAGGGCTCTCTGAGTCCTGAGACTAGTTAAGTGTCCTCCCAATATGTAGAAGGAAAACGCAAGTTCCAAGTCCCTCCCGCTTCCTGGAGTTCACCAAAAATCAGAATTACGGACATCTCCCAGCTGGAATCACCTCAAAGTTCTAGCTCCCAGCCATGCAGGGATGTGCCCTGCAGCATCCCTACCAAATCGCCAGCTAGTCTTGTTTACACAGCTTCGATAAGGAGGAGCTCTCTGCTCCACAAGGTGGCTTCCCAGGGTACTCATTGTTATTGATAAGAAGTAGACAAGAGTGAACACTATTGAGTTCTACGTACTAGGTTGTGCTGAATACTTTCCATGCACTTAATCATTAAATCCTTGCCACACATGTATTGAACAAGTAAGAAAATGGAGCATCATAATCTTAGAAATGTGTTCAAGGTCATGCAAAGTGATAGAGCAAACTTCAAGAAATATAATTTTCACAAACAAAAATTTCAGTTTTATTTGCTTCTCTATTACTTTATTTGTAATATGTCTGAGAACCACCTTTACTATTACACACTTGATATTTCTCTTTAAATTATCCTGTTTTGTTATTTAAAAAAAACAAGTACCTACTTTAACCATTTGTTATAGATCTCAAATCACAAAATTTGTCTTCTGGCTATGTGTTTTCCCTAGTATATATTAAAATAAATTTATAACTAATAAAAGCTTCCAAATGTTAAACAATGTTTGAAGTAAAAACACCTTTCTTGGCATCATTTTGTATATAACATTTTAATAAACACTATCTTAAGCTATATTAGCTCTCATTTTTAAATATATATTTTTGAATCAAAAACCTGATTTTTGTAATTATTTTTCATTGTTGGTATTAACACTGCCCTGTGAGCTTACTAAGAAAAAGTTCTAGCAATCTTATCTTCGAGACTAGTTCTTATGTATCTAAGAAAATTAACTATAACTCCTTTAAAGCTTCTCTAGGTTGGTCATATCCTATTCCTCCAGCCTCTTGGACAGGGTTTCTAGGTTCCTCCAGACCCTCATAGGCTGGTCACTCTTGCTTGAAATATCTGATTTGTAGCCAGCCACAATTTTTCTACAAGGGCATCTACAACCCTAGTTATAGATTCCAGAATCTTTATACCTATATCCAGCAGCTTCTCCTATGCCCAGGTTCACATCTTTCCAGGACTGAGGACAGCCTAGTGGAAAGAACATAGCCCCAGTCCAGAAGATGTGAGCTGTTTCCCAGCTCTGCCAGCCTTTAGCTACCAGTTGACTTATAGGAGCTTGAGTTTACTCCACTGAAAAAGGAATATAATGATTCTTGTGTTGCTAGCCTCTCAACATGGCTATAAAGATAAAATGAGATAACTGATATAAAGATTTTATAAACTATGAAGGGTTATAGATATTAGTTATCACTGAAGCAGACATTATGGCCTAAATGCTCCATAACCTATTCCCTTGAGTAACTTATGAACCTGGGGCACCTTAGAGCTCTTCTAGAAAACATCATGTTGGAGAAAGTGGTACGTGGATGTGACTTGATGATACCCAAGTAAATCACCACGTGAGGAACTGCTATGCTCCAGTCACTGTTCTAGGCCTTGGCCGAACATGGGAGACAAGTAGAAATGATAGTCAACCAGTGCAAACTAGTGGCCAGGCTGATTGCTTAAATATGAAAATATCTTCATACTAATGGGTACATAGCCATCCCCTTGAATTCCCTAATTACTCCAACCCCTCCCTCTGTCAGGGGCCCTAGACATCCCCAAACACCAGCAACTGAAGGGATAAAGAGCAGACAGAGGGGCTTCCTAGACCCTGTTCCAGGACTCTGGCCCGTGTCAATTCAGACTGATTGGATCCATGTGATACTGGTTGTGAATCTTTGTAACATCACCCTGGGACAGCAGGTTTCATTCTATCGAGAAGATACAGAGGAAGCAAGTCAATGAAATAATGCGTAATTAAATTATAGATTGTGATAAGCCCTATAAAGGAATGAGATGGTGATGGGGCTGAAGGGGGGGGAACCATCGATAGCATGATCGGGATAGGCCTCCTTGAGGAAGTGAGATTTGAACTGAGGCAAGAATGAGGATGAAGGAATGAGGAATGAGAGCCAGCTGAGCAAAAATCTAGGAGGAGAGCACTGCAAGCAGAGGGAAGGGTAAGAGCGAGGCCCTAGGGCAGGAACAGGTTTGTCATGCATGAAGAACAGAAAGAAGGCCCACATGATCAGATCACAATGCAGGTTGCCCAAGGTAGGCTGGGGCCAGAGCATGTGAATGCTGGCAGTCTTTGGCAATAGCCTGGATTTTATTGCAAATCTGAGAACTCATAAGAATGACTTGCATACACTGACATGCAGTTATCATATCTGCAAAATATCTCACTTGGAGAAACTCAAATCCTGGAAAACATTTCCTTTCCTGTTGTCTCCCTTGTAGAACTGGAAAACCTGAGGCTGATTTCTGTCCTGCTGGGTGTATACATCGTGGGTGACAATGACCTGTTCACTAGACTAGAGTGACCCACTTAGGAGGGTCTACAGACACCTAGAAATTCTGTCCTATGAGGTTGGAAGAACAGGAAATCACCAGCTGGGAGGAATCTTAATGGGAATATAGTCAGTCTCCTCAGACACTTAAAAACCAGCTTTGGAGACTAAGTTGCCGATACATTTTTCTTTATACCCATCTGATCTTCACAATATCCAGGCAAAGTGACCCAAGCTAAAGCTATCATTTCTTACCATTTTTGTGAATCAAAAAGCACTTGATTCTGCAAAGAAAGTTACATGTGTGTTCTACAGAGCCATGGGCAAGGATTACTTCAACTCGTTTGCTTACTGAGAAAATAATTAAGAAAATTTGCCTGGTTTTACACAGAATGGTCACAGCTGGGCCAGCACTAGGGTACTGTGGGTGGCCTGATTCTCCTTATAATACTCCACTGCCCCCTTTGACATTTGCGGAACAAGAGAAGGTTGTAATTTTTGTGCTAGTCAGCTGAGAAATGGCCCAGGTGGTCCCCACGTACTGCTCAGTCCACACGCCTGGTCAGGCGTTCAGAGAGTCAGCATGCTTTGTGTAGGGGAGAGAGGGATCCATGCATCCAGCCTGGCATATGTGCACTTCAGTTCATATTCATCCCACATTTTAGAGACGGCTAAAAGCTACTCAGAAAATTCTGTGATTAAATGTCATCCAGCCAAAAAAAAAACAAAACCCTAAGTTTTTAAATTATGAACAAGATGACCACAGTGGTCTCAGTAAAAGGTGGGTAGACTAGGAATAAAGAGATGTTTCTTTGTGCATTTTCCTAAAGGCCCCTAACTCACTGTAGCACTAACCCACAGCAATCCCCCAAAGCACAGAAAAATAAAGGCATAGATTTGCATGGTCCTGATGCATCACTTTTGAGTAGAAGGGTCTCACACAGGGACATGGGGAAAAGCTTTGGCTCACAGGATGAGACGTGATGTCAAGGTGGCCTTTCTCATACCTTTACAATGAAGTTGCCTTCAGAACCCCCCCCCCCTCCAGACTTCACCTACACTCAGTTCTTTCCCTCCAACTTCATCTCCGTCCATCCATCCCCTTCACTTACTTTGGTATTTTCTCTCTCTCCCATTAGTCTGCAAAGTTCTTTGTGGACAGGGACCACACCTCCTTTTTTATCTACTTCCACAGTACCAAGCTTGGTATTTTTCATAAGGACTCACCACATTTTTATTAGATAAAACAGAATTAACTGGGACTACCATTTAAAAAGTAACGTGCCAGGCATGCCTTGAAGGGCTTTACATATTTTATTTTATTTAATCCTTATGGCAATCCATTGAGGTAGGTGTCTTTGTTTTTGATTTCTGGAGGAGCAAATAGAAGCTTTAGGAAATTAAATAACTCGCCCTAGGTCACGTAATTAGTAAGTTGCAGAATTGGGACTCAATCCATATTTTTTCTGATGCAAACGCAGAGTAACTTACCCACTAATCTGGGCTGCCTCCCTGCTCTGACTGCTTCATTATAGAACTGGAAGAGAAGAGCCGGAATGGTGAGACAAAGTCAGACAAGCTGCCACTTGCATGAAGGAAGCTGGACCAGTAGAACTGCCAAGCAGAGTCCACATTCTTGACTTGTACCTGGGTATTAGAGGGTGGGCAGGTATGTGTGGGAAGGAACTCATTTCAGACCTTAAGCCAGGTCCCATCCCCTTTTAATACCAGACAAACAAGCTGAAAAGGAGCTGCCCTGTGCTCAGTGTACTGCATGCTAATCCTATTCTCCCTGGGAGAAGAGAAGCAGAAGAGATATTGTCTACAAGTCTTTGCCTGATTTTGTAGGCAGTGAGGTGAGTCAGAGAGAGACTTGGCTGAAATTGTGGAAAGGCAGAGTGGCAGCTTAACTCAGGGTGGTGCAGAGCTCTTGTTATTGTGCCTCTACCAGAAGTGGGAGAGCAAGATGCTCTCACACAGTGAGAGTGGAGACGTAGTCCCAGTGGGTGGTGTGTTGGTGAAGGTGGAATACATCATTGTCAACTTGGAAATACAGGGTCTTGAAGTTGTTTCTGAACAATTATTGAAATAAGTGTGCTAAAGACACCTCAGAGGGCTGTGGTCTAGCAGAACAAGCACTGGTCATGGACTTAGGAAACTGTGTCTGAATGTCGATGCTGGATCAAATCCTGAAAATCATGAAGATGGATACGATTTTGAAATGCTAATTAATATGCTTGTTTTCCAGAATTTGCTTCAACATTGTTTCTTCCCTCATTCAGTTGGCTAAGCTTTCTCTATCATTGCCTTAGACAGGAACTCACAGCAAAAAGCAGAGAAAGCAGTTAATTGTTGGCTTTTGAGCTTAGTCACCTACATATGCTGGCTCAGCTACAGACACAGATTTTGAGAGAATAGATGACATGATGGTATATGACTGATAAGAGAAAATTATTTTACCTTCAAGATAATAAAGGTTAAGTTCCCAAGGCTGAGAAGGAAGAGATAGGAGGGACTTAGAGGGTAGTTGGACAAAGAATGAGGGGACACAGTCAGTGGGGCCAGGAGGACAGTATTAGGTCAACATCCAGGGTCTGGTCAGTGTCCATTTCAGTGGGCATCATCCATAGCCACAGTCCAGTTATAGAAGCTACTGCCTTCAGATGTGAAGTCTTACATGTTGCCTGCTGAGTAGCTATGATGAGGTCATCCCTTTGAAGGAAGTCAGCACCTAGCCCACTGGTCGTCTTGCAGGAGTGATAGCTATTCATAGCCTCATTCTTAGGCTTGTTCTGTTCCCATCCATCTTACCCTAGTATTGTCCACTCTTCATGAGCTTCTTAGGATACCTTTACACCAATGAAATGGGCACTTAAAGAAGTGGAGGCATACAAGAAAAAGCTCATATGTGGATTTAGGTAGGAATGAATGGAATCATCTTTCTCTGTGTATTTTAAACAATCCTGATTAAAAAAAAAAAATAGGTTACCATCTATGATAGAGTAATGGCTTCCCAAATATGGTCCACATATAATCCCCAGGATCTGTGAATACATTAACTTCATATGGCAAAAGAGACTTTACAGATGTGATTAAATGAAGATTCTTGAGATGAGAAGACCACCGTGGGTTATCCTGGAGGGCTCAACATATCACAAGTTCCTTATAAGAGGGAGGCAGAGGGTCAGGGCCAGAAAGTGAGATGTGACAATGGAAACAGAAGTTGGAGTGATGCAGAGCCATGGACCAGAATGCGAGTGGCCTCTAGAAGCTGGCAAAGGCAGGGAAAGGAATCTTCTCATAGAGCCTCTGGAAGGAGGCAAATTGTTAATAACAAAAAACCTGGAACCCTTCCCTAGGTATACTAAATCAAAATGTCTGGATTTGGGCCCAGACTTCTGTGTTTTCTAAAGTTACTCCAGGCTATCCAGATACAGCCAGCCTGTACTAGCCCATGCAGAGCATGGTGAAAAAACATTGAATCATAACTGACAAATCACTCGCTGAGACCACTCCACATTCAGAAAATTTAATGTTCTTCACCATAAACACCAAGAAGTCATTCAGTTTCACAAGCATTCCTAAGGGGATTATGAGATCATTCTCTCCTCAACAATAAGAACAGCTTCCATTTGCTGAACACATCCTAGGACAATCAACATGCTCATCTATTTTACGCATTATGTCATTTAACCTCAGAGCAAACTTATAAAAACTTTTTAATGCTATAATCTACAAGAGAAGACTATCTGGAAGAGTTAACTGTAACTGGATGCAAAGGATAAAAGAATGGTTAACGCGTAAGTGCAATTGCTGCTTGAGTGCAATGGGGGTGGAGCAGACTGGACCTCACACCAGTTCCATTCCTTCGTTCCCATCAAGGCATGGGGGTGAGGCTTCCCTTCCATATGACCACTCCTCCTGTGCGTGTTCACACGACCTTCTGTCACCTCAGTGGGGCCTTAGAACATACCTGGTGATCAAAAGTTGTTTCCATACAGGACAAGTTAGATGGAGCTGAGCAAAATTTGGGTCCCAAAGAGCTGTAACTCTTATAGGACATGCGCAGCACTGTGCTGGTGGCTCAGCTAGAGGTCTTCACAGGACATCATAAGGACAGCTAAGTTAGCTCTATGGCATGGAAGATATGCAACACTGACCCACATAGCTAATGTGACCCCACAATCTTCATTAATAACCTGACTGCCACCTCACGACGGATGCTGTTTCCCTGTTGGTAGCTGATGAGTCTTAGTGCTGATTCTGCTGCTCTTGTCCAGGTTCCTCCAGGCACACTGAGCCTGGGCCCCACCAACCTCCTCCCTGAACATTGTCTTTCCTCCACACCTCTAATCCATGGAATTTTTTTTAGTCTTAGAGGGTGGTACAGCATGACTCCTACTCCTATTGTTTTAACACACACTTCATGGTCTAATTCCTTCCTTCCAGATGTTTTGGCCTTTGATTCTAAAAACCAGACTCAAAACCTATTTTCTCATACTACTGTCTCAGCCTTAAATTTCAAAATCGTAGCAGTAGAGGCTGGCAGTGAAAGCATGTGGTACAAAAGTATGCAGGAAAGTGGGGAAAGGAGCTACATCAACAGTATTGCAAAATATTATCTCCCTTCAGAACAATAATTCCCAGGGTCATCTATGCAGTAAGTGATGAAGCCTGGCATCATACCCACATCTCTCTGAAGTCAAAGTCTACAAGACCAGTCCATCATGAGACGGCATTACATATATGAACTGCTCTAGTATATTATGTATAGTATAAAACATGCCACAAATAAAAGCTCTTGAGTCATTAGATTTTTAGTGTATATGTTTTGTTTCATCCCAGTAAGTCATGGTAAGTATCTAAAGCAGGCACCAACAGACTTTCCTGTAAAGGACGAGAGAGTAAATATTTTAGGCATTGCAGTCTGTACTTTCTCTGCTTTAAAGACTAATTTGCCTAATCTTAGTATAGCCACTCCAGCTTTCTTATGGTAGCTGTTTGCATAATATATCTTTTCTTGCCCTTTTAGTTTACCCTATTTATATTTCTGAATTTAAAGTATGTCTCCTCTAAGCAGAATATAGTTGGATCTTGGTTTTTAACCCAGTCTGAATGGGTAAAATTTGTCTTTAGACTGACTTGTTTAAGCCATTCACATTTGATGTTACACAGACTTGGATTTACAACTGCCTGCCATCTTGCTTTTTTAAATCTACATATCTCTTACCTTTTTGTTCTTCCATGTCCTTTAACTCTTTCTTTTGCATTAAGTGAATATTTCCTAATGTAATATTTTAATCCTTTTATTAATTTTTTACTTTTTAAAAATTTTAAATTGGTTGCTCTAGGGGTTATTCTATACATTTTAACTTATCACAATCTACTTCAGATTTATATTATTATTAATCTGAGATATAGAAATATTATTTCTATAAGCTCTATTCCTTCTTTTGCCTTGTTGCACTATTATTCTTATACATACTGTTAAAAATCTAACATTATTGTAATTATTATCTTATATAATTTTATAGATAATAAAAAAATGAAATACAGAGTCTACTGCAATAGTCATAGGTAATATTTAGCGGGGCTGGCTAAATATATGAATGAACATTGCTATGTTCCAATAAAACTTTATTTAGAAACACTAAAACTGAATTTCCTATCATTTTCACATGTCATAAAATAGTCTTCTTTTGATTTCTTCACACCCATTTAAAGTACAAAAACTGTTTAGCCTGCAGGCTTCAGCAAGCAGGGGGCAGGGTTTTATCTAAGGACCTAGTTTGTCAAACACTTGACTTTCAGCAATGACTTTTCACAATCTTTAGTGTGGCACCACGGGCTTACCCAGACAGGCCTCTGGGCCTGCCCTAGTGCAGAGATGAGATCAGAGACTGGGCCTCAGCCTCCTACCTCCATTTAAAGAAGAGCTTTGCTCATATTTTTTTTGAAAAGCTGAAAAGACTGCATTTACCCAGTCCCGGGAAGGAAGTGGGAAGGTGGGGGAGGAGTGGAGCAGGAGGGAGGGAAAGGTGATGCTCTCAAATGCTCTTTCTCAGTCTGAAGTTCTACCACATTCACCTAAAAGGGTACCAAATCGTTAACGACTCTGGGACTAACTTCAGTTCATCTTGAAGCCTAAATATTTGTACGCTAGGCTGTGTTTCCATTATTCCCATTAAGATTTTCCTGAGTTTTGTAATCTAAGTTCTTTTCCGCAGATGGAGGCAGCATTAATGGAAGAAAACGGAGATTTTCTACACCTGAGCCTGAAGAACCAGAACAGATGTCTTTTAGCACCCTCTTGTGTCCAAAATTAGTGATCACAAGAGCCAACCCGTTAAATACTAGCAAAGTCTAGTGAGGCCTGAGGCGGTGGGCGGGAGATGCAGGGAAGGAGAGGCTGAGGTAGCGCTGAGGGTTTGTCATTTCTCATTCCCGCTGCTCTGTTCTCATTGAACACTTCCTCTACAAACATGAATGCCCCGCAAAGAAAAGCCTTTTCTTTCTCCCCTTTAGTTAAATGCTAAGGACTCTTTGAGAGAAAGCTGATCACCCTTCAGGTGTGTCTTTAGTTCACCACAATGACTCTTTCCAGCATAATGAGAGCAGTCAGGGCTACAGTTTTAACGTGGGGGTGAATTGGTTTCTCAACTCTGCCCTTCGCTAGCTGTTCAGTTCGTGCTCTCCTAAGTCCTGCTGCAGCATTTATCAATAAACGGGACTCCACACATGTATGCATATTTGCTTCATGTATGATTGAACTAAGCAAGGTCACATCTCCTCAACAATTAGAACTGGGGGCACAAGTCACAAAAGAAAAGAAAGACATATTGGACTTCATCAAAATTTAAAACTTTATGTATCAAAGGATACATAAAACTTTTATCCATCGAGAAAATGGAAAGACAACTGACCAAATGGGAGAAATATTTACAAATCATAGTCTGGTCTCATTATTGGTGGCATTTACATTCTAAAAGTCAGGGTAAATACTGAATTAGAAAAAACTAAAACATTGCCCATATATTTATATTTATTTATTTATTATATATAGAATCTCTATATAAAACTAAAACATTGCCCATATATATATATATGAGATATATAATGTATAATATAAAGAGAGAGAAGGAAAGAAGGGATATAATCACATAGATTATGTTCTTAAATCCTAAAAACCAGTTTATGCTGGCAGATTCTATTTTCTTTGTTTTACGAGGAGAAAAGAAGGCTCTGAAGAGAGAAGTGACTCATACCTGAGGCCATCCTACTAACAGGTACCAGAGCTGGGATTCGGACCCCATCCCACTGGACCACAGAGCTTCTCGTACTGCACTGCTCTGCCCCCCCACCACCGTTCTCTGCTCACCTGGGCAGGAGATCTGCAATGAGAAGACAGAGTGACACCTGGGAACGTGCTCCTCCGGCAACTATATTGTTCACGGCTCTGCTTGTCTTCAAGTGACCACAAAACTGTACTGATTTGGGGGTTTTAAATGAATTTTACCAAGTAGGCAAATTTGAAAATATCGAATCTGTAAACAGTCAGAATAAACTCTCTCTGATAAGAGACTATAATCCAGAATATGTAAATATTATGACTCAACAACAAAAAGATAAGCAACCAAATTTTTTTTAAATGGGCAACAGACTTAAATAAATAGGCCTTTCTCCAAAGAAAATACATGTGTAAGTGGCCAGCAAGTACATCAAAAGGTGCTTGCTCACTGTCGGTGGGAATGTAAACTGATGCAGCCAATACAGAAAACAGTATGGGGATCCTAAAAAAATTAAAAGTAGAACAATCATGTGATCTAGCAATTTGGAATATATTGCAAAGGAAATGAAAACACTAATTCAAAAAGATATATGCACCCTCATGTTCATAGCAGTATTATTTACAATAATGAACAAATGGAAACAACCCAAGTGCTTGGTGAGGATGAATAGATAAAGAAGTTGTGGTATAAATAGCACTGGAATATTATTCGGTCATAAAAAATGATGAAATCCTGCCATTTTCCACAACAAGGGATGGGCCTTGAGGGCAATATGCTAAGTGAAATAAGTCAGAGAAAGACAAATACCGTGTGATATCATTTACATGTAGAATCTAAAGGTATCAGATTTGTGGTTACTAGAAGTGGGAGTGGGGGTAGGGGGTACTGGAGAAAGAAAGGTGGTCAAAGGTGCAAGCTTCCCCATTACAAGGTGAGTAAGTACTAGGGCACTAAAATAGGGCAATGGTTTCATGACATTGTGAAAGTACTAAATGCCATGGAATTGCACAGTTTAAAATGGTTAATTTTACTTCAATAAAAAAATGCATCGCCTAAAACACATTGGAATTAGAACAAAATATACAATTTCTCTCTTTGTCAGGACTGCAGTATCTATGACGTGTCAGCTCAGAAACAGCTACCGCCTACCCCTTGGCCATAGGGACAGAGAGAAAGCTGTTCTGCAGACACATGGAGAAGAAAGAATACCATCTGTAGCTGGGGTCAAGAGAAAAGACACGTGATGTTCTGAGTCCTCATTTCCCCTGCCTGAGGATTTCATGAGACACCTCCTAATCCTTACAATTAACATTTTTTCTCAAACCATTTTGTATTCTACAATTGTAATCAAAAGTGTACTATCTACTGCACAAGTCTAGCTGAAAGATTGCTTCCTCCATAAAACCTACTGCAGTCCAGAGAAATTATTGCATTTTGAAATTTATTAGAGAAATATTGACACCTGTGATTAGAAAATACCTCAATTACCCCTCCTAATGAGACACGATCTCTCCACTAGCTGTAACAAGTACTGGCAGACTCTGTTTAAAAAACTCTAATAATGAAGATTTTATTATTTTCAAAAGCAGATTGCTTCACATTTGAGCAATTCTAGCTATTAGCTCATTATTCTGCATAAATTGACAAAAATATTAGAACACTGAAGTCATTTGGGAAGAAGTATAGAATTCTTTTCCCTGTTAAGAATTTGAACAACTGTTAAACAATTTGAAGACAATTACCCTGACTCTACCATACTCCTTCCTCCTGCTCCTTTTGTGTGTAATACGTGCACACTCATACACCCCTACAAACATGAACACACGTGTTTGTCTTCTCCCTAAAAAGCATTATTTCCTTACCCAATCCTCTCACAAGCATCTTAGACCAGTTAAGATGACACATTGTAATATCAGACTTGGAATTTATATCAACTCTTCCTTTGTTAGAGATTTAACTCAGGAGAAATCAGTTACCTCAGACTCTTAGTTCCCTCACCTGTGAATTGAGCATAGAAGTTCTTCAATGCAAAGGATTAAATGAAACGGTTCATGTCAAGAACACACCACAGCACCTGCTACAGGTAGGTATAGGTAGGTATTCAGTAAATGCTAGCCATTACTCTCTTATTAATAATATTATTAATACTTGTTATTATGATTGCTTTTATTTAGCAGTCTAGTCATATTTGACAATGCCCTCAAACTGTGATATACAAGGCCATCATATTAGTAGCTCCATATGCTTACTCTCATACCAGGCACAGTGAGGTTGGTAGGTTATCCCCATTTACAAAGGAAAGTGTGCCCCATTTAGGTAGAGTAGCTTGGCCACAGCCTCACAGCTACTTGGTAGCAGAGCGAGAATTCTTATCCAAGAATTCTGGTCCAAACCACCGTTACAGCATGTCAATACCAGCATAGCTCATTATTTTTCCACGAGGTGGCGCACAGCAATAGGGAGCAGCTTGTTCTGCTAAAAACCTCGCAAGCAAAGGGATCAGCAACTGAAAACGAGTCCGCATGGTGGTGAGCCAGTATTTTTAACAAAGGCATTTCCCTCCAAGAGCACAATTTGAAGTCAGTATTTATGGAGCATATAAGTCATGGGGATATAATATGAAGTGTGGTCACTACAGTAAATAATACTGTATCACATTCAGTGTTTGAAAGTAGTTTAGAGAATAGATTTTTAAAAAGAAAATAATAATAAAAATGAGGAGGAAGCAGAGGAGAGATAGGTGGTTTGATCAGTAACACAAATTTAGGACATAAGAGAGGCACTTAAATGCTTGAAAAAAAACATGGAAAATATTTTATGACTGTTAATCAAAAATAAGCATCTTTCTATTATAGTTTGCCTTATATCTGGTCCCATAACAAATTTCTCTGCCCCATATCTACATGGCTACTTCAGTCATTCCCTTGGAGAGATGAAACTATGCTAAATTTAAACTGTGTATATATTAACTTATGTGTTCATTATCTTTTATCATTCCTCACTGTATTAAAGAATATTCCACTTTGCTCTGGATTTTTGTTAGATCTCAATCCCTCCCCAATTTCAAATAATCAATTCGGATGCTCTGGTGCTGCTTCTGGCCCATTTTTGACATAGAACTGACAAATGAGAAGAGAGGCAAGTGGAGAAGTTAAGAGAAAGAATTTTCATCAGAAAAATAAATACTTGGTCAATAAAGAGTATAAAATATACAGGCTAGAAATAAGGGAGGAGAAGAAAAATGAAGAGTCACTAAGAATCAGTTTTGTTTTGTTTTGCATTTTTATCCTGAAGGATTGATGGTGAAGGTTCAAAACAAAGTCTCAGGAGGGGCTGGGGAGTCAGCAGAGTGTGTGAGAGATGCGAATCGGGAGGGGCAGGGAAAGGGAGAGCTGCTGAAGACCTGAGTATGAGATACATTCTCTGCTGATGTTTGGCAAGAGAGTCGAGTACAGATGCGAATCACTTTGAATTACTTTAGGATAGTGAACTTGATTTCTTTGATGTGCAAAGAACTTCAGCAGCTGTGGCTCTTGGCTTAATTCTGGTTACAGGAACGCTCCTTACAGGCACCCACCTTGCTGGGCTGAGCCACTCTGTATCTCATTTGCTCCCCCTATTCCTAAGCAGACCCAGTCCTATCAAGTCATTTTCAAAACACTGGTAAACCAATATTAAACAAATTATGCTCCCTGTCATCTGTAAGTGTGTAATATAAGTACAAATCCCTTAAACACTTGCTGTTCTTCACAGGTTTCAGACTCCTTTCGCATCTCATCTGAACTTTACAACAGCATTCCAGGAAAGTAAGCAGGGGTTATCACCACTGTTCTGTAAGATGAGGGAAAGAAGTTTCATAGAAGTGGCCCGACTTTCACAAGGTCACACAGTCAGTATGTGGCAGGGCAGGATTTTAACTTGGACCTCTCACTGCAAGTCCACCAGGCTCCATGGGACTGGTTGCCACACTTTTACACTGAGCAAATGTGCTTCAAATACTACTTCATGCAGACTGCGGAGTATGGGGAGGCAAAGGCATCTGGCTTTGCACTTAGAGGCCTTGGGTCCATTCCCTGCTTTCTATAACTGTAACAAGTCATTTTCCCACTCTGGTCCTACATTTATCACTTTTTTTGTTTATATATATTTTAGAACTCCAATAGTTTACATTAACAATGATAATAGCTATTATTATTATTATTATTATTATTACTGAAGGCTGATATAAAGCAGGCACTAATAATGGCCAATATATTTGTCATTTATTCGATCTTCATAATCTTATAAGGTTTCATAGAGGTTAAAATAACTTTCTCAAACCGGCCAAGTAGCAGAACCAGGATTTGAACACAGATCAGATAGATTGTTTTTTTCACAGCACCACACTTCAAAATCTCTTGTTGAATTACCAAAATATGTGAATGGCTATGAAAGAGAGAGGCATCTCCAGACTGGCAGGTGGCAGTTTTAATAAGCAAGGGAACTTCCAGATGAGGCTTGTCTTAGCCAAATGAGAACATCTCCGCTCCTGCCCCGTAAGATCTTAAAAGTTTACCCAGAGGCCATGAACAGGGTTCAGTCACGTATGCCATCAACGTGGCCTCTACCACACATTACTCTCTCAAGGATGCATCCTCAAAAGTGATCCTAGGGTGGGAACGGTGGGCAGGCAGTCCATTGCTAGGCCAGAAGAGGGGTGAAGAGCCTTGGATTGCCTGGGTCTGGCTCCAGGGTCAAACAGCAGTCACATCCTTTCATGACCTCTTCCAATAGGCACCAACCTGGGTTTGTGTTCCTCAGAGGCCATGTTCTTAAAAATGCATTGCACCACCCAGATAAGTGGGACTTCTCTGTGGTCCCTTACCCAAGCCTGTCTTGAATCTAAGTTGGTAAAAGAACTTCTCCTCTGAATGGACCCAAACGTTCCCTGCATTACCAATTCCCTTTCCTCCATGCCTGCTCCCCCTCATCTGTTGAACTGCCTCCAAAATTTTTGTATCCAAAATTGCCAGTGCACTAAGGTGGAAATTGTCACATCCACCTTCCTTTTCCACTGCACTAAACCATGATATACTCACTTACACAGTTTCTATTTATTAGCACACAGAAAAGTAAATTTCAGGAAGTATAACTTAATAAATGCTTCTTTTCTTCACATTAAAGACTTGGGAACTTTATGTGGGAGAAGACACAACTTCAAATACCTGTTGATATATGCTTTGGGCTTCATTCTGGATTGTGCCCATATTTCTGAAGCTCATATTCTAAGCAAGTAGAACAGGTTTGGGAACTTCATGTAAATCAGTAGGCTCTCTTCAAGCCAAATGTAGGACTCTCCGAAAATTCTTACACAGGAAGAGAAAGCCCAGCTTTCACTGGGGAAAACATCATTTCCAAATCAAACAAGAAGAGCACTAGGGTTCAGCTCTGAATTTCCAGGGCACCGATAGGTGGCTCTCTCCTCACCCAGTGGAAGTGGGTATTTCCAACACCAGGTTTCTACACAGCTCAAACATAACCCTAGCATTCCAGACCATGACAGAGTCATCAGGCTGATCCCACACCCTGATGGAGACAGAAACTGAGGACTAGAGACTTGCTCAATGTCAGACAACTCCTAAAGATTGTGCTCCTAATACTCTGTCCTTTTGTTAAAACATAACACTTCCTCTTGGCAAACCCAACAACAGCAGGGAGTCATCCTGACCAGCAGCTATAGAGGACTGCCCTTGACGAAATCCTCTTTCCCTCCTGCCTTTTCTAAAATAAACCCACAAACTATCTTCTCCATAAATGGCTTCAGAGAGCCAATATCACTCTCCTCAAGGTATTGTGACAGAAAGTGAGAAAGCAAGGAAAGGAGGAATGGAGGGAGGGAGGAAGAAAGGGAAAGAAAAAAGAAATCTTTGTTAATAAGTGTCAGAAATGCTCAATTGTACCAAATTAAAGAAGTGTTTCACTAGGTACTTCTTGAAGGCTTTGATACAGTAAAAGGGTATTGTGATCTCCTAATAAAGAAATAAATTTCCAATTTATTTGGCCACAGATTTTTTTTTTCCATTCCCTTCATGGAGAAGTGCACGTGGTTAGTTTTCTATGAGGTGCACATTGAGATAGCTAATGGAGTCCAACATTCTTAAGGTCTGATTAATAGTGCTCAGAATGCTGAAATGACTTGTTTAAGGTTTCACAATGTGCACTTAAAAGAAGGGGAATTGATGTGTGACAACATGCATGAACCTAGAGGGCATTAAGTGCAACAGAGAGAAACAAATGCTGCCTGGTATCATTTTTACGTGGAATCTAAAACAAACAAACAAAAGCTGATATAGACACAAAGAGTAGAATGGCTGTTGCTGGGAGCTAGGGAGAGAAGAAAATGGGAAGACATAGGTCAGAGGATACAAACTGAGTTTTGAAGAAGATCTGAGAATCCAATGCACAGCATGATGCCTTTAGTGAAGGGCATGGTACTATATACTTGAAATTTGTTGGCAGCAGCTCTTAAGCATTCTTACCACATGCAAAAAGAGTTAACTATGTGGTGATAGAAGTGTTAATTAACTTGATTGTGGTAATAATTATGTATGTGTGTGCATGTATATAATCAGCATGTTTTATACTTTAAATACATATAATTGTATATGTCAATTATTCCTCAGTAAAGTTGGAAAAAACAACAAATAAAAGAAGGAGGGCTGAAATCCATGTATTCTCACCTTTGATGCCAATTATCAATCCACAACCCCACACTGCCACAGTCCGGGGCAGGAATAACCTGGGTCCACAGGACTCAAAAACAACGTGAGCTTCATGAGCCCAGGGACCCTATTTCATTAACTACTTAGCATCTAGCACTGTGCTAGACACATGGAAGGTATCCATACGTATTTGTTTAATGAGTAGGTGCTACACAATGGTACAGAGTGACTTTGTCTTGTTGACTCTCCATAACAACCCTAAAATGATTATTATAGTTTTCAGATTAAAAACTGGAGACTCAGAAAAGGACAGTAACTTATCATAAATTCATACAGCTAGTAAGCAAGGACAATTGTATACTATCTCACTATATCTCAAATCCTGATTCACATATGAATCACCTGGGTATTTTTTGAAACTGTATATTCTAATTATGTGGGTTGGGGATAGCACCTACAATTGTGCATTTCTAATAATCTCCCAGAAGAAGGTGATTCTGCTATTCCACACAGTACACTTTGAATGGCAAAGCACTAGTTCAAAATCATAGAGGACCAGAGTTTTAAAGAGAAAACTTAGGTGATGAAGTTAAAAATATGAAGCCCAGATATTACAAAGTACTCTCTCTTAAGCTATTTATGTTCTCACATGACTAATCTGAACTAAAATTAGGCCCAAATCCTACTGTCACACCCAGAGCACCACGAGGTGACAGAGCTGACACATAATGGCATAGCATGGAGAGAAATGGGGCAAAAACACCCCAAAACACTTTCCTACTGACCGTGATTTCCCACCACTAATCACCATTACCCAAATCCAACAGGAAAATAGGAGTCAAGAAAGCCCATCGATACAATCCAACCGAGTCAGCCTCAAAGGGCAAACAGCAGAGTGGAGAAAATTAGGGGGTGGTTTTAGAACAAATGGACAGTATCCAATGCACCTGACTCTCTATAGAGACCAGACCAAGCTCATTTCCACCTCCTCTTTTACCCAGAATGGAACAGATGTCAAGAAAATAAGGAGACACGGGGGCGAGGTGGAGGGAAGGAATGCGCTTTTTATTTTGTGCTTGAATATTTCACTCCTGTCTGTGGAAAAGAAAGTGTCTTCATTTGGAAGGATAAACCTTTGCCTGTGCTCTTAGCATCATCTCAAAAACTTCTTATTCCTTTCTTCTAAATAGATACCCCTTACCTCTTTAAATTGTCTCCTTTCTCAGCCTCTAGATGATTAATGCTCAGGATTCTCCTATTAATTATTTTACCATTTCTTGTCATATGCATCTTTAGCATCTCACCTTAAATATAATAGTTTTTTTAAGTTGGTAATCCAAAATGTTCTGTCTGTTCAAGGCTTTAGCCATCCTATCTTTGGGATGCATGTGCACCTCCATTCCCCCTGTTCCACTTGTTACCTAGCTGTGGAGGAAACTCCACCCTTCAATCTCAGTAGGCGCCCAACGAAATTTACCTCTTTCCCCTCATCTTCCTCCTTTGCTTCCTTTTCTTGATGAAGTCACTAATGCTCTCTTGCTAATCACCTTGGCTCAAAGCCAAGTCTAGCCAATTCTGGCTTCACAATACCTCCAGTAATGATATCTTCTGCTTATTTCCCACTGACAAAATTGTTACTTGTTTCCTCCTTTTTTTTCTTGCCTGGGCTAATAAAATTATTCCCTAATGAATTTCTTGATACTTGTTTTTATTCTCTCTAGTCACATATACACACATGACCCTCAGACTAGTATTCCAAAACTAGCTCTGATCACATTATACCTCTTAAAAAATCACTCAGTCTCTGAACAACTACTGATAAGAAAGTGTGTTCATACACACACTGCGAGTGTGTATGAACGAGCAGGGGAGGCAAAGTTAGCCTTCTACCTTTTTGGACTCTACCTTCTATTCTATTTCTTAACCTCTATAGCTTTCTTTTGGTGGTTAAGTGGTATATTTATCTTCCTTTTTATTCATTTTCAAGTCTCTTGCAAATTTTGGAGTTGAATGTAGTATGGGAGGGAAGACAGAAAAAACATAATTTGACATAATAGAGGGGAAGGGGTGATGAAGACTTAAGTGACCAAATTGGTCCTTAATAGCTGCCAGTCATTAATTGGGAAATTAAAAGCATAAGTAGTTATTTTAAAGAACCAAGATTTTAAAAGATGAACAAAGTGAAAGTAACTTCATTGACCAGTGTTCTCAGGGACAGTATCATTTCTGGGGGTTTGGAAGCACTGGAAGGAAAATACCCAAACTATAACTACTTCAACCTAAATGGAACCAAAATCAAAGTACTCAATTCAGTGGATGTTCTACAAAATATTAAAATATAGAAAATTCATGACTTGTTTAATGGTGAGATCACAATCCTAAAACCTGGGAAAGTATTTCTTAACTGCTGCAGCAAAACATCCCTAAGAGGTTTTGATAAGGGAGGTAATGAGCATCGACTCTCAAAAGGAAGAATATGAAGATGGAAATGAAGATAACAAAGATAATTAGGAGGATGGAGCTGGTTCACCCAGAGAATACGAGAAAGGGGAGGAGAATGAAGGCACGGTGAAGAAAGCTGAGAAATGGGGAAGTGAGCAGAGGAAATAGATCTCTCGTATCCAGAAAAAGGAGAATTTCCAGATGCATATTATGATGACAAGGACAGAGAAAAGGACAAAGGAGCAGGTGAATCTTCAGTGAAAAAGAAGAAACAAGATGCTAAAGATGAGACAGAGAGAGGACTATATAGTGCTAAAACCAGGCCCCCTATTACCTGGTTTTGCAACAGAATCATCATTACTATTATTTCTATAGAAAGTAAGTAACATGTAATGTTCAATCAAAAACATGTCTTTGACTATTTCACATTGTCTTGATTCAAAAGTTTTATTAACAGTTAATTATTACATTGTATGTGGAGAAAAATTGTAATGATCTCACTGGCAAATTCCTTAGAAATTTATTTGGAATCTTAATTTTTCTCATTTTTTATTGTTGTTAGTCATTATTAGCGATCAATTAGAACGTGACTGTTTTATTCAAGGTTAATGGCAATTTTGTCATAATGTTTTAAATTTATTTTTTAATGGTCAGTCTTTTATTTTTTATTTTTTAAGCTTTCTTTTTTAAAAATATATTTTATTGATTATGCTATTACTGTTGTCCCATTTCCTCCCTTCTCTCTCCTCCACCCTGCACACCCTCTCCCACCCACATTCCCCCCCTTTAGTTCATGTCCATGTGTCATACTTATAAGTTTTTTAGCTTCTACATTTCCTATACTATTCTTACCCTCCCCCTGTCTATCTTCTACCTACCATCTATGCTACTTATTCTCTGTACCTTTTCCCACTCTCTCTCCCTCTCTCCTCCTCCCACTCCCCTGTTGCTAACCCTCCATGTGATCTCCATTTCTGTGGTTCTGTTCCTGTTCTGGTTGTTTGCTTAGTTTGTTTTTGTTTTTGTTTTAGGTGTGGTTGTTAATAATTGTGAGTTTGCTGTCATTTTACTGTATATGTCTTTTATCTTCTTTTTTCTAGATAAGTTCTTTTAACATTTCATAAAATAAGGGCTTGGTGATGATGACCTCCTTTAACTTAACCTTATCTGAGAAGCACTTTATCTGCCCTTCCATTCCAAATGAAAGTTTTGCAGGATAGAGCAATCTGGGATGTAGGTCCTTGCCTTTCATGATTTGGAATACTTCTTTCCAGCCCCTTCTTGCCTGTAAGGTCTCTTGAGAAATCAGCTCACAGTCTGATGGGAACCCCTTTGTAGGTAACTCTCTCATTTTGTCTTACTGCTTTTAAGATTCTCTCCTTATCTTTAATCTTGGCTAAGGTAATTAATTATGATGTGCCTTGGTGTGTTCCTCCTTGGGTCCAACTTCTTTGGGACTTTCTGAGCTTCCTGGACTTCCTGGAAATCTATTTCCTTAGCTGGAATTGGGAAGTTCTCCTTTATTATTTGTTCAAATAACTTTTCCACTTGTTGCTCTTCCTGTTCTCCTCTGGTATCCCTATAATTCAAATGTTGGAATGTTTAAAGATGTCCTGGAGGTTCCTAAGCCTCTCCTCATTTTTCTGAATTCTTGTTTCTTCATTCTTTTCTGGTTGGATGTTTCTTTCTTCCTTCTGGTCCACTCCATTGATTCAAGTTCCAGTTTCCTTCCCATCACTATTGGTTCCCTGTACATTTTCCTTTATTTCATTTAGTGTAGCCTTCATTTGTTCATCTAATTTGCGACCAAATTCAACTGATACTGTGAGCATCCTGATTACCAGTGCTTTGAACTGTGCATTTGATAGGTTGGCTATCTCTTCATTGCTTAGTTGTATTTTTTCTGGAGCTTTGATCTGTTCTTTCATTTCAGCCATTTTTTTTTTGTCTTGACGCACCTGTTATGTAGTGAGGGGCGGAGCCTTAGGTATTCACCAGGGTGGGGCAACCCAGTAGCTGGGTTGTGGCGCTGTCTATGGGGCAGGAGTCTGAGAGGGAACAATGACACTTACTCTGCTCTCTGTCAGATTTCAGTCCCTTCTGCCTCTTCCCCCAAGCAAACTGGGCCCTTCTGGTGCTGATTCCCATGTGGGTGGGTTTGTGTATGTCCTGGGATCCTGTGGGTCTCTCCTACCAACTCTCCTGTGAGGCTGGGAGTTCCTCCCAGCACTTCACCCCCCACAGGTGTTTTCAATCAGTGTTTTGAGGCTTAATTTCCCTGTGCTGGGACCCTGGGTTGTGTGTTCTGTCTCAGTCCCCAGGTTTGCCTGATTTATCTGTGCAGGAATGTGGGACCAGATGCACCCTCTACAATCTGCCACCTCACTGGGTCACTCAACTGCTGCTTTGCACGCCTACGGCCCACCCACTGCCCCCTTACCCGGGGTCTGCCAGCCACCCTGCCATGAGTCCTCTTTGTCCAGCTGCCCAACTCCGCCCCTCCTACTGGTCTGGATGAATGTGTCTACTTTAACTCCTTGGTTGTTGGACTTCCATACAGTTCAATTTTCCGTCAGTACTGGTTGTTATTTTTTGTTTTTAAATTGTTGTTGTCCTTATTTTGGTTGTTGGAGGAGGCACAATGTGTCTACCTAACCTCCACCTTGGCTGTTTAAATTTATATTTAAAATAACAAAGAAAAGTTTCCATAATATAAAAAGGCAACAACTGTTCTTTTGAATGGCAAATTGATTATTTTCATACTGATCCAGAGATCTCTAGTATTAAAGCCTTTAATTTTTTTTGTTTGCTTGTTTGGTAAGTTTTTAATTCTTTTAAAAATTTGTTTATGTGTTCAATTGCTTTGTTACATGATAGTTTGGAGAGTAGGAGTAAAATAACAAATCTCAGTCACATAGTTTATGGATTTTATTTTAATACTCTTTGTATAACAGGATATATATTTTGTGTTAAGTTCCTTAGTAGTTTAAAGTCATTACTTTTTGTGTAACTGTGTTTTTTCTCAGCATTATTGAGGCATAATTGACAACTAAAATTTGTGTATATGAAAGGTGAACAACTTAATGACTTGATATACAGATACACTGTGAAATTATTAGCATAATCAAGCTAAATAACATACCCATTATCTCACATAGTTACCATAATTTTTGTGTGTGGTGAGAACACAAGATCTACTGTCTCATAGAATTTCAGGTATATAACACACTATTGTTAACGACAGTCATGGTGCTGTATGTTAGGTCTCCAGAATATATGCATCTTGCATAAATGAAACTTTGCACACCTTGATGGACATCTCCCCATTTCCTTTACCTCCAGACCCTGACATCCACCGTTCTACTCCCTGCTATGTTCATCAGGGATATTAGCCTGCAGTTTTCTTTCTACCTTCCTTTGCTTACTTTGTCCTTTCCACCTGGAGTGCCTTATTGTCTCTCTTCACATGGCTGAAACATAGCCAAGTTTAAATGCCACCTGTTCTATGAAGATATTTTGATCACACTACACAGAACTGTGAACTTCCCTAATGCTCTACTTCTATTTTCTTATTCCCAGCATTTAAAAATAATGGTTTGTAAAAATAAATAATAGTAGTAAGCATCTGTCTTAAAAAATGGACAAATGTGTCTGTATTCAATCCTGTAAGACTCAGGGAAAGTTACGATGTTCCTATGAGCAGCTTACATAGACCTTACAACTGTCCCTTTCTTCCCGATCACACCACTGTTAGAATTGGTCCTCCTTTCACACACAAGGGCCACTGACCTTCTTCTCTCCCTTTTCCCTTATGTCAACCATGCATACCACTTTCATAGTACTGTTCCAAATGGCTGCCTGATCACGGCTCACAGTCACTCCAAAAACACTGAGGAATCATTGGCAACCAAATAGAATCCATTCCTTAGAAAGGCATTCAAGCCTCTTCCTGATTGCACCCAACATATATTCTCAAGCTTAATTGCAAACACTTCCCATTCCACAGCCTCAGTGAAGCTTAACTCTACACCATCTCTGGACATACCCCATTAGGTTGCACCTCCTATCTTTGCTGGCTATTCCCTCAGCCAGCAACGCCCTTTATCTGCCTACCTCCCCCACTTCCAACCCACATATCTGAATTATGCCTATTGTTATTAATAATCCTTCAACTATCAGATCAAATGCCAGTGGCAGAATAGAGACACCTTGGAATTCAAAATGCTGCAACAATGATGAAGAGAAGATTTACAAATGTGGCCTTTGAGGAAAGTTTAAATAAATTGAGATGTTTACCATGGAGAAGAGAAAATCTAATGACGGAAAGGGGGTTACACTTGCTGCTCAGGTCCAAGGGCAAAAATGAGGGCCAATATGTGAGAATTACAGGAAAACATTTTAGGCCAAAACAAATGAGAAATATCTCACCAATCAAAGCTGTCAAAAAGAAAACAACTTTTTCAATCTATCATTTTTTAAACATGTTATCTGGGCCAGAGGTTGTGCCATTTACTTTCCATGAATCACCACCACCTTTGAGTCTCTTGACACCTCTGAGAGCTAGGTATTATCATCTCCTTTTTACAAATAAGAAAACTGAGATTTAGAGAGATTAAGTAACTTGACCAAGATATCATTGGTAGAGAAGCATCCAAACCTAGTCCTGTCTGACTTCAGAGTCTGCGCTGTGTAGCAGCCACTATGTTGTCATGGAAACTGCCCATCTTTAGAAGTATAAAAGCACACCTGGGGGGACAATGGATAGGGGCTCTATGCAGATGATGAGGAGTTGAATGGGACCTTTCAAAACAATTACAACCCTGACTTCAGCCTTTCCCATCATGTGAGACTTTAAAATTTAAAACATTCTATAACTTGCAGTGATGAATGCTGCTGTAA